>MJUU01035967.1:12490-45297 GCA_002080025.1 Modiolus philippinarum
AAAAAAAAAATTTTGAAATTGGCCCCTTTCGGGCCCCATTTATCTCGTGAACAGTACATGCCACATGGAATCTGTTGGCATACTGCTGATTGGAAATTTCCTCAGGAAGACAGTGAAATAAACCCCATCAAAAATCTGATGAATAATAAAAATTCTAAAGACAATTATGTGAATACACCCAATTTTTCCCTTTATGGCCCATTTTTTAAAAACGGGAGGGGCCACAAAATCTGAAACCCCGCAAAGCCTTCCTTTTGTGCCAAGGAACATTGTGTTAAAATTTCATAAGGATTGATCAACTGGAACTTAAGTTATTAACCAAAAACAAAAGTGTCTACAAACGACAACGACACAGACGACGACGACAACGACAGCGCCATACCATTATATGACCTCAAATTTTATTTGCGGTCGTATAAAAATGAAAAAGTTATAAAAGCAGAACATATTCCTGCGGTACTTAGTGTATTGTTGTCTTTTTATGACACATTTAGAGTCTAAATAGTTAAAGAGTTTGTCTTTAATGCTGATATTTTATCCCTCTCTTGAAGGTCCGGGTGAGGATCAACCCATGGTTAGTATATAGTACAGTAGAACTAAAATGGCTTGAACTGCAATAACTCGAACCCTTTTTGTGGTCCCTATGTTCAAATCTAAACATAGTTCAACCTCGATATCTCAATCATCACTCTGGCTTGAACTGTTTTCATCAGTCCCTTGGGTGTTTGAGCCATCACAGTTAAACTGTATAGTTAAGCTCCGATGAATTATTACCTCTGTATTTTATTATTATTGAGTCTGAGACAGTTCAGGTTAGGTAGATGTTGTGTAATTATTTCTATACTTACCTCTGTATTTTATTATTATTGAGTCTAAGACAGTTCAGGTTAGGTAGATGTTGTGTAATTATTTCTATACTTACCTCTGTATTTTATTATTATTGAGTCTGAGACAGTTCAGGTTAGGTAGATGTTGTGTAATTATTTCTATACTTACCAGGGATGGCTCTGGCTTCTGAATATCTGTCGCCAGAAAAATCGCCAACTTGTATTTTTTGTCGCCAATTACAAAAATTTGTCGCCAATTAGGAAGCATCCAATTGGTTTTCTAGGTTGGACGATAGACTGNTATTGAGTCTAAGACAGTTCAGGTTAGGTAAATGTTGTGTAATTATTTCTATACTTACCTCTGTATTTTATTATTATTGAGTCTAAGACAGTTCAGGTTAGGTAGATGTTGTGTAATATCTGTGTTATCACAAGTCACACTGTCATAATCTGAAAAATTAATGTCAAATATAGTGAAGTCGGAAATTTGGGAGCTAAGATTCTCATTTCCAGAGAAGGGATTTCCAGAGAAGGGATCGGACTAATAAGAGTTAACACAATAAGAGAACCAAGGAGGAAGGTCGAGGACGTAAAATGTCTGTGAGAGACATACAATGATGACCAAATACAGTTTTCCGGTATTTAACAATCATCTGGGTGTATTGATACATTATTTATTACTTTTAATAAAAGAAATAAACATTTTTGAGATGTTTTTTTCCTAAATTCACGACGTTTTCATTTCAGCATCATGGAGGTACTTTATGTGTATTTACAATTCACTATTTGTGTACTATGTTGATTTCACTAATTACCAAAAAATGACAATAACTAATACCTTTCTCCCAGGAGTGTCATACTGTATCTTACGTGAACATTCCCTATCCTGTTTATTCTTTTTTAACATTTAGTCCATATAAAAGACATAATTTATATTTTAATTGTAAATTAAGATCGCAATAAAAAAAGGAAACACATACTTTTGATCTCATTTCATTTATCATATTTTTGAGTTTATGGTCGTACCATATAAGTAAACAAAGTTCAGTTGTCTTGGCCAGAAAAAAATGAAGTAAGCTGCTTCTAGCAAATATAAAATGCTTCACATGCAGCATTTATCTCATGTAGAAGATATTCTTTTATTCTAATGTACACAATTTAATAAATTAAAAGCAATTTCATGTTGAAGTTTTCGTACACAACTTGACCACTATCTCCGACCGACTTGTAATTGTGATCAAATACAAAGTTTTGTTCCCCGAAAAGACAAAACCTTCCGACTTATAAGCGAACCGACTTATAATCGAAAATCTACAGTATATTACATCCATCAGAATATGTCTGACGTAAAATACATCTCACAATTTGAAGACAAAATCTGATTTCATGGTTGTGAGATTTTCTTGTCTTTCAACACAAGTCACCAATAAAAAAACAAGCCTTCCTTTTGTGCCAAGGAACATTGTGTTAAAATTTCATAAGGATTGGTCAACTGAAACTAAAGTTATTGACCAAAAACAAAATTGTCTACAGACAACGAAGACAACGACGACGACGACGACGACGACAGCACCATACCATTATACGACCGCAAAAATTTTTGCGGTCGTATAAAAATCATGTGCAGTTAACTAGCAAATATTTTGATAAAATCTGTATTACAAAAAGTGTAAATTTATTCTCAGATCATGAATGTATAACATTGTATAATGAAACTGTATATCTCTTGCAGAAATATTGAGAAAGACATCCTTCAAAAAATACCATACTAGGGTGCACATTCCAGAAGTTAAAACATTCCAAAAAAGTCATAATTCAAGGTCTTGGAGTAAACAGATAAATTGGAAAATACGTGTGTGTGTGAATTTTATATCATTTAAGAGGGAATGCAGTGAGAAATAAAATTAAACATATGGTAAAAACATGTTATAAAAAACAAGTCAAGAAAATTCTAGACATCATCTGGTAACATTTCAATCATCTCGACTCTTCAATTAACCGAGACTCAGAAATCTTCCCCTCTGGTGTCTGTGATTTTCTTCTGTAAATGACTGTTCCCATTCATACAGCCCATATATGATATGGTCGCATGAAACATTCTTACACAGTAAGGGGGAAATTATTCAGCGTATGAACTGAAATCGTGGCATTTTTTTTGACAGTTTGGTTTATGATATTGGAAAGGCCGCTGACGATATGAATGATACAGCTCTAGTTATTATATAAAAAATATATTATCGGCCTTGTTTTGGTGGCATTTTTTCTATTGCAAAATACTTTACATTTATAGAATAAATCATTCAATTTATTCCAATTATTTCAATCTCCTGTGTTTTCTGTAATGTCATAAGTGACCTCAGTTGTAAAATGTATCGTGGTATGAATCGTAATGCAGGTAGAAATTGCAATATGTATCATTACACCCCTATTACCTAAGTAAATGTCCAATTCATCATTTGAAATTTGTCTGACTATATTGACAGTTGTTAACAAAATGGATGATTTGATGTCACATTTGAGAACTCCACAAGAAATGGTTGTATATACATTTGTAACAGATGAAACTGAAAGAACTTAAAGATAAGAGATATCTTCCACTCATGTCAGAAAGTCTACATCTTTTACTCTTGTTTCACTCTGAAAAAGACGGAATTTCTGTCACTAGTGGAAGATATCCCTTATGTTCAATATGGTCTCATATAAGAACCAGTTTGTCTTGCACTTCCACTGGTGTCATAATATCTTTGTTAATTCTCTATTTGTGATAATTACCATTCTCACATAAATGGAGCTCTTTTAAGGACGGAATGTGTTTGGAAAGTTTGAGCATGTCTTTCCAGGCCACCATGGTTCCATTGAGGACTAAATTCTCTATCCCAGGCAGTGTAGTGTTCCACTTGTCCAATGCATCCTAAAATATAATAATAAGGATTAAAATATCTTACACAATATTTCATGTATAAATAGTTATTTCCAATGTAAATACTGATTCCTACCAAAATAAATTTTTTTTTTAAAATCTTAAGTCTACTTCTATGTTATGTTTACTGTATGATGAGACTTTTACTATAAAGTATACTATAAATCAATAATAAAGGGAGATAACTTCAAAATGCATTTATAACAGAAATAAAGAATCTATCCCTTCAAGTCGTTGATTATCATAGTTCTACTGTCGAAAGGGTTATATTTTAAAAGTTTGAGCTTTAGAGAGAACTTTTTTGTTCAATCCTTGAGACAGTAGAACTATGATAATCAACGACTTCCAAATGATAGATTTTATTTCCCTTTCTAAAAGTAATGACATTTTCATGTATTTTAGTTTCTACCCAGTCGCTGGCCTCTACAATCAATACTGCGACGTCATCGGATATGAAATTTACATGTATGGAAATCAACAAAAGCAAATTGATCTATATGATTTGAGATAAATAAACAATGTATGCTTTGAGTAAATACTTTAGTTTTTACATTGATATATACTCGCAATAAATTTATTTAAGGTATATTTTGCTATTTGAAGAAAAGTTCGTGACCTTTTCAATATCCAATGAAATCACGAGATCAATTAACCCACACTTGGAGAACACTTTGATCTCCCATGCTTTGAAATTGACGAGAACTGTGAGTGAGCATAAGAATAAGAGAAATTGCGCTAACATTTTAAAGCCAAGACATCTGCCTTTTTGTTTTAATTTTAAATTTTGACAGCTTGAAATTATTAATATCAATTTGGTATAAAAGTGGAATGGAATTGTTACAGATTAATAATGCTGTGGGTATCGAACATATTTTTTTTGGAAATTATAAAATTTGAGAAAAAAATGAGAAGTGTTGAAAAATGAGCCAGACATTACAGGGGCAGACTCCGACCTGCCATTGGGTGTGGGGTTTTCTCACCGTTCATTGAAGACCTTATGGTAGCTTTGAGTTGTTATTACTCCCCTTTGGGTCGTTGTCTCTTTGACACATTCCCCGTTTCCCTTCTTTTTTCTATTACAGAATGGTGTGAAATATGGTTATGCAAAAACACAGGAGACAATAATTTTGAAATGTTTTGTCTTGAATGTTGGTTACTTTCTAAGTTTCTTTTTAATTATAAGTTCCCCATATAATCTCGATATAACTGTCCACAAATAAATTAAAAAACTATTTTTGTTAGATAAATGTCAAAATATTGACAAAAGATGAACATGTTTACATGTTTAATACCCAGTGTTATAGTATCTGTGAAATTCTGAATGTCAAATTTATTATTTCGCTATAAATAAGAACTTGGCAATATCTCTACTGTTAAGGTATTTTTTTCTCCAAACATTATAATTTTTGCTAAATTCCCATCGATGGTATTAGGGAACATGAAAGTGAGAGCTCTAAAAATTAGAGTATAAAAAAGAATTTTAAATTAGGCCACATCAAATTAATTAATAGATTCTCATCCCCACCCACCCCATTTTTTCTAAGCTCATTTTTTTTTTAATTATTCAGAAATTTTCTTTAAATTCCAATCAATTTGAGTGAAAATCAGTTAAAAAAATAGTAATGGTGGATTACATGATACGCCGCCACGTTTCACAAAATTTCGAGTATCAAGGGGCATAACTCCAGTACCCCTTGGACCTCTGAACCCATTTCGAACTCGACCTGAGTTTTGTGGTGAACAAGCTACATGTTATTCCGTTCAAAAGTTATCAGTCGGAAACCTTCGGGAGACGGACAGACGGACGGACGGACACACGACTGAGGGTATCACATAATACCACGCCACTTTGTGTGGCGGGGTATAAAAAAAAATAAAACTCTCCAACCCACCCCAGATTTTTTGTTACAGGTGGATGAGAATCTACAAATTAACTTGATAGGGCCTTATCATTTTTTTTTATCGATCTTTAATTTTCTTTCCTAAATATCATGAAATTCTAATATTGTTAAAATTATCAACTGAAGGTGAACCATCAGCTTTTTAAATTTTTATTTTAATGCAAAGAATTTTTGTGAATTCAAAGTAAATTTTCATCAAAGCTCCAGATGGACTTAATTAATGTGTTGAATTTTGCGTCTGGAATCCACCTACTGTTTTTACACCCAGTTGGTTTCTAGCTATGTTGACAAACTTCAGAAATGGAAGGTGAGATAGGATATCTAAAACTTCACTCCAATCACTCAGCATATTGTCTGATATATCTAAGTCAACAACGTTTGGACAAAGTGTTCTCAAACCTCCGTTTGGCAGACCAGCTACTCGTACCCCACTGTTGTTCAACACCTGAAAAAAGAAATTTTATGATTAAGTGCTATATAAATAACCAATGTTACTCCATCATGTTCATTTAGCATGAGCTATTTGTTTAATATAGTAAAAAAGCTTTCAGATTTCAATAGATCATACTATTACATACTCTAAAAGATTCTGTGAAAAAGAGTTAATTTATGTCATCATCAAAATTCCCAACCCTGTAGCATTTTTTTTAACCAAATAACATCTAATATCTCTCTACTACAATTACACCTATTTCACTGATATCAATTTGCAACTGTACAAATGTGGCAGTGAGAAATTTAAGGAATAAATAAAGCAGAGAGATATTTGTTGTTGTTGCCATGAGACCATTATTGACAAGGATGGTTTGTTAAGCAGTATCAGCTGTATTTGTAGCACTGAAATAACAGATTGAGTGTCAGTTCCTCAGTATAACCACAGTTATTCAAAACTTTTCTGATTTCTCACTGCTTTAAATCTATGACAAAACAATTACACATTACGTCATTAGATATCTCAATGCTATAAATTGATATCTACACCTAATGTCACAATTTAACAATATTACCATTTTGTGAGTTTATTGAATTTTCAGTCTGAATTCATAATACCATACATTAATTAAACCAAATCCCTTCTGTTATGTTAGAGCTATGACACATACATATATCACGTCTGTCTGTATGTATGTACAATGTACAACTGTAAATGATGTATGTGTCAATTCAAATTGGATTATTCGTTTTAGACTAACAGTTCCGTTCTCACTTACTTTACCGTTTTCCTATACCTTTAAAGTAAACTTTTCTTATAAATTTTGTATTTGTGGAGTGAATTTACAGTCAAACTTTGATGGTTGGATCACTTATTTTTTAGGCCCAGTGAAAACAGATTGAGCCAGCAGGGTATTTGAGCTATCAAGATCTAACTGTGTTTAAGTTAGAACAAAGGGTCAAGAAAAAAGGTTCCATAGTGTTCTTGTTATTGAAGTTCATCTAAACCATCAAAGTTCAACTGCATGTATATTTTATTTTGATTTGGATCGAGGTGTTTCAAATCTCATGACCAGCATTAAAGAACCAAAAATTAATATTTAAACAGGTGTGTGAAGACATTATCTATATCACTATCATACAAGTACATGTATCAATTTAAACCTTGCAATCAATTTCATAATCTTATCAACAGTTTATCATCTCACTAATTTTGAAAGTTAACATTATCAAATTGTGAAACAAAGAATTAAACTTAATATTTTACTCCGACTAGCTGTATTTACTTCAAAGAAAAATTTTATAAATCTAAATGTTTAACATATGATGAATCATACAAGTTTTCTAAATAAAGTTATTATAAATGTATAATAAATGAAATGTGTTTTTTTTCATATGTTCAAAAAGTTTTAATTTGCTTTTAGAAAAGGTTATCAGGGCTTGCTATATGGTGTTAGGTTCCTCACTGTGTTGAAGACCGTACATTGACCCCTACATGCTTTGTTTTGGGTTGTTTTAACCTGGAGATTGGATGTTGTCTCCTTGACATTTACCCTATTTCTTTTCTTTTTCATATGTCATTATCACAGAATAATACATCAAGCTGATTGGTCACCCTAGAAGGATTGCTTGATACTAGTCGTGATAAAGTCTGTATCAACATGATAAACAAATGTCCTTTATTGCATTTTAAGATTCCACCAACACAAAATTATGTAACAAATATTTGAGTATATTTATTTAACATACGGCAAAAATAATAATTCTCATTAGGCCATATCAAAGTAATTAATAGATTCTCATCCCCACCCGCCCCATTTTTTCGAAGCTCAATTTTTTTTTATTTTCAATTATTCAGAAATTTTCTTTAAATTCCTATCAATTTTGGTGAAAATCCAAAAAATGAAAAATAAAATCCTCCCACCCACTCCAGTTTTTTTGTTACAGGTGGATGAGAATCTACAAATTAACTTGATAGGGCCTTACTTATTAAGCAGTATCAAGTGCTGTATGTATTTTAGGAATACCAGGGGACTCTATAATTACATAATTTGCTATAATCAGCCTCCAAATTAATTTATGCTTAATTCATTATCCTGCTACACATTTTGTCTCCTCAGTCGAAACATCCCATTGCACTTTCATGCATGGGGACATATCACTTGTAACTTCAGTATTTTGTAATTTGTATACCAATATATGTCTACTATTTTTTATGTATGTATACCCGTATTTGTAATTGTATTGTTTTTAACTGTTGCTGATAAACTCAATTTTATATCAATAAAATATTATTATCATTACTATAATTAAGAAGACTACATGGATATGCAGGATGACTCATATCTTAAAGATTTTATCAAAATAAGCTGATAATCTGATAATAAGTTATAACAACTTTGATATTATATAATTACTGTCAAATTCCACCAACACAAAATTATGTAACAAATATTGGAGGATGTAAACTACATACGGCAAAAATAATTCTCATTATACATATAAGTAGTACCACACATATCCTTTAATTTACTGACATAAAACTAGCTATAATTTAAATCCTCAATACAAAAAAAAACAAATAAATTGAAGAAATGAAACTAATATATGGGGGCGTTGCTTCCTATTGTCTCAAAATAAAATGACCATACATGGGCTGAAGGAACTGTATAAGTTTTCTTCATCATTTTATGGGGTTATCTTTCGATTGAATAATATCATATATATTGGTTGAAGTTTATTGTTAAGCAAGTACATTAACTGTCGCCAATGATGGAAATGATGAGGAATAAAATAGATAATATAAACAATATTATATGTGAATTTTGTGAAATGCCTCCCAGTAGCGGATAAGAAGAAACCTTAAACATGAATAGTAAATTTAAGGAACTAATATGTTTTATGAACTCTGGATCAAATGAAATTAAATTAGATACACCAGTGAAACACAAAAATAACCCCTCACTTACCATTCAAAAGACCTAACAAATGTTAGAGATTTATGAAAAGATCATTTTTTTTTCAATACAAACTCTGTAACACTGGGATTTTCTCCAAGATTAGTTTATTGTTTCTTAATATTCTGCAATAGATCATTTCCACTTTTGTTAAAATCAGTTGAAACATATTGCACCAGAAAATATCAGACTATTCAGTTTGGCAAACAGAAATAAATCAAACTAGAGTAATGACTGTTGGAAACGACAGTGATCCCCGCACCCCCTGTTTGACACAGAAAAAAGCTTTAGACCCTGGGTATAATTTTTCTTAACATTTTTGAAATTAAACTATTGACAGTCACTATTTTTACCATAAGGAATTAAAGAATATATGGTTGTTAGGCAGAATTCCAAAAAATTAGTAGTCTTTGAGACTTTCAGGAATTTTACCAAACTTGGAATCATATATTTTGGAAATCAAATTGGTGAAATGTTTCTTCTAATTCTAATAAATTTTTTAACTTTGGTTTCAATGAAGAATTCCAAAAATTAGTGGTCTTTGACAATTTCAGGAAATTTCCCAAATTTGGAATCAATTATTTTGGGAATCCAATTGGTGAAAATGATTGACCTTATCAAAACAAATGCTAAAAGTATGGTTGCTTGGAAAAGTTCCAAAAAATAAGTGGTCTTTGAGACTTTCAGGTAATTTACCAAAATTGGAATCAAGAATTTTTGAAATCCAATTGTTAAAAATGATTGTCCTAAATGAAAATGATCCTAAAAATATAGTTGATAGGTAGAATTTCAAAAGTAAGTGGTCTTTGAGACTTTCAGGAAATTTACCAAATTTGGAATCTGTGCAACGAATTTTGGGAATCTAATTGGTGAAAATGATTGCCATAATGAAAATATATCCTAACAGTATGGTTACTGAGACTTTAAGGAAATTTACCAAAATTGGAATCAAGAATTTTTGAAATTCAATTGATGAAAATGATTGCCCTAATGGAAACAAGTCCTAACAGTTTGGTTGCTAGGTAGAATTCCAAAAAATAAGTGGTCTTTGATACTTTCAGGAAATTTACCAAAATTGGAATCAAATATTTTTCAAATTCAATTGATGAAAATGATTGCCCTAATGGAAACATTCAAGTCCTAACAGTTTGGTTGCTAGGTAGAATTCCAAAAAATAAGTGGTCTTTGACACTTTCAGGAAATTTATCAAAATTGGAATCAAATATTTTTGAAAATTTAATTGGTGAAAATGATTGCATGCCCTTTGAATGGAAACAAATCCTAACAGTATTGTTGCTAGGTAGAATTCCAAAAAATACATGGTCTTTGACACTTTCAGGATATTTACCAAAATTGGAATCACATTTTCGAATTCTAAGATTTCAGAATTTTTATTTTTTCCAAATAATTGCCAAAATATCAGATTATATGCTAAAATGTCCAAAAATATCAGTCTTTGTCATTTTCAGGAAATTTACCAAAATTGGAACTGGAATCAAAATTCTGAAAGCTTATTGGGCATCTACAGACTATATGCAACAATTCTGCAACAAAATGAAATCCATAAATCCAAAAATGTAGGATGAGTTTGCATCGCATGCCATATGTGTCACAATCCACATTTTGTGGTCTTTTCAAAATGGACATCTTGGGGCCTCTTGTTTGCACCAAGACCAATATCAAAAATCCGAAAGCTTATTGCGCATCTGCAGCATATATGCAACAGGTTTATAACAAAATTAAAACCCTTAATCCAAAAATGTAGGAGGAGTTCGCGTCGCAAGGATTTGTGACGGACGGACAGACAGACGGAAGGAAGAGGCCAACGACAATATTCCCGAACTTCCATTCGAAAGTACGGGGATAATAAATTGAGGAGTATTTCTCATTTGTCAAGAAATTTTAGCAGATAGTCACAATAATAATTGACAAAGTCAAGTCTATGTGGTATTGTGGTATCAACTGAAAGGTCTTGCCAAAAAGAACAAACATATCAAATATTAAAGCCCTACACCAGTACCAATCAAAAGATTTACCCAATGTTAAAGTTTTTAAGCAAGTAAGTTCCCTGGGTCAAATATTTTTGTACAGACTGAAAGATAATCCAGTCGTTTGTTTTGTACAAAATATGAAAGCCATATCACTTACCATTCAAAAATTGTACTCAGTGTTAAAGTTTTTTTCTCCAATTTCTATCCAGTTTTCACATTTCCCGAACGGTGTGGAAAAATTTGTTCTCCTCTCTAGATGGAGAGGAGAACAAGTTTCGTGACATTTCCCGTCAAATTTATTCGTTCGGAATACAATTCTCGGTGTGTTTCGTCAGTCATTTAAGAGAAACAGTTTCCATATAAACTTAAACACTTTAATTATGAAGTTAAATACATTTTCAAATGTTTAAAAGCTCGGCAAGCCTCGCTTTCAAACATTTGCAAAATTTATTTAACTTGTGAGATTTCATAATCAACTAGTTCTCGTTATGAAAACTACTGTGAAAGTACTATTGTTCGTGGGGTTCCAATTTTCGTGGATTTCGTGGTTCGCTAAAACCACGAAATTAAGTTCCCAACGAACTGCAATTTCCTCATGCAGTTCTAATGCATAGAATTTGAAACCACGAATTTAAGCACCCACGAAATAGTGAAATTTTGGAAAACCACGAAAATTTTTGTCCACGAACATGACGAATAAAAGTACTTCCACAGTATATTTTTTTTTAAAAGTCATGCTCATGCAAATGCTAAGGTCATGAAATCAAATGCCCTTTGGAAGGTCTTACTACAAGGAATGTGAATGAAATAAAAGGGAAAACAGGAAACATCTACAATGGCTGAAAATTATAATTACAAGCCATAATCTGCCAGGAAACTACACAGGAAAAACACATATAAGACTAAAGACAAATGTAAAAAACAATAGGAATTGGGACTTCCAAACTTGGTACTGGCACTAGCAAAAGCCAGTGGTAGGGTTAAATTGGTTTATGGGTACCCAAACCTCCCCTTTACGTGCTTTATAATGTCCCGTTTCCTGACTCATGATAGATAATAAACATACAAATAAAACCCAATACAGATAGACTACCAACTCCATGACCACAATCTTTAAAGGCGAGAAAATGACAATACTTAATTTTGAAAGATGGGTGAAGGGTTGCTCGTCGCTAATCTGCTCGCCGCTAGGAGCCATATTGCTTACCATCCAAAAGATATACGGTACCTGATTTTTAAAGTTTTACAGCCTTACAGGCAAACAGACAAGCCTAAAACTATATGCACCTCAAACTTTTAATTCTATGATAATGCAAAAGGTAAAAACAATAATCATGACACAAATGCATGATGAAATAATGAATCGAAATCCTTATCATGTTTTATTTAGGGACATAGAGAGAAAAAACTGTCATCTTAGACTTGGACACAGGTGTCAAACAAAATCAACAACTACAAAGCTCATAAAATGACACAACATGACAGAGGGTTTAAGTTAAGACAAAGGCATTTTTACAAGAGCAACTAGTTTGGGCAACAACATATTCTGAGGCAGTCACTGCAACCTCAAATAATATAAATATATAATGTTCAAAAGGCAAAGCTTGAAAAATGTTGTACATTTGTATTAGATTGATTGATTGATTGATATGGGGTTTAACATCACTTTCAGCAGTATTTCAGCTATCTCATGACTGTCAGTTTTAGTGGTGGAGGAAGCCTGAGTGCCCGGAGAGAACCACCGACCTTGGGCAGGTAACTGACATACCTTATCACTTACGATTGTAAGTCGAGTGCACCCTTTTTTGTCATGTACAAAGTGGGGCACGAACTCACACCGCAGTGGTGATAGACTACAGTGGCTGTCTAGATAGTAGAACTACCTTAACTACTCGGCCACCCAGGCCCCCAATGTTATATTAGAAAAATCTAAATTCTTCAAAATATACAAATGAACTTCAAATATCAAGATTACTTCAACATTCATTACCGTCAATTGCAACATCCAAACAAACAAGAGCTGACACCGAACGGGCGAACAGTAGCCAGCTATACCCCCTGCTCACTGAACCCTGATCATGAATCAATATAGTAAGTGCAAATTTATGAGTATTTGTGGTCACAATACAGTTGTAGACCCGTACAAATGTTGACAAAATACAAGAATGGACACATTGATATTAATCTAATGAAGAAAGAGCTTTCAGACACCAATGAAAATATTCTGTGAAAATCAGACAAAAACAAAATTCATTTAGACACAATATGCAGTTAGATATTTGCATGAAAAAATAAAGGTTTATCTCCTATAGCTTTCATTATTGCACAATATTCATGGATTGAATTATTTCTCTGAAATTCCATAAAATCGTTGCAAAAGAAAAGGAGTCAATGAAAGTCAAAGTAAAATTTGTTTTGGTGTGGTAGTTTTTTCTTAGTTGCCAGACCGAATGTCTGGCAAGTTGTCAGAACTTTTCTATATGTCTCAGACCTGTCAAGTCTGGAAAATTGCCATGTGTGACAATTGTCAAACTTGAAAAAGATAAAAAAAAGTTAAACATGTTAAAAGATCAAAGAAATTTGCATCAAATTTGAATATGCAAATTACATCCCCTTCCTTGTTCAGACAATAATTATGTTTCTGCATGCCCATCTCCATATATGTTTTTCCTTTGTTGAAAATTTCATTAAAATCCTTGAAGTGGTTTCAGAGTAGTTGCACTTTTTAGATTGTCTGTGCAAAGGGAATCAACAAACAGTCAAAGCCAGAGTCAAATTATCTCCCCTACCTTGTTTCAGAGAATGAAAATATTCCTTAATGTACATCTCTGTAATATGCAAGGTTTTCTTATTGAAAAATTCCTTTTGTAGAACATATAAAATTACGGTAAGCGAGCTATTCCTCAAATTAGAATAGGACATACAATCAAGATATAATAGAAAAGTGAAGAGGAAACTTTACATACAGTATGAATCACTTCGTTCTCATAGGTCCATTTCTACATTATTGACATCACAATAAGATAGTTTCCAATTGGTGAATTTTCACGGAAAATTTTTACGTCACAATATAGATTTTCGGATGTCACAATGTTATATGCTGAATTTACTGTGATTTACCTGAGGTCAATCGGAATTGAGCTGAGGTCAGGTCTTAAGGTAATTAATGTATATGCCACATATCATAATACACAAATGTACATATACAAATGCATAATGCAGTAAAGAAATGTTGTGGTATGAATAGACATTAATAGTACCAGGCACATACCTGCCAACTCACCCGCAATCGCTGGGTCACACCCGCAAAATTGTCCCTTCTCCCGCCGGCCAGCATGACCCGCTGCGGGTGACCGTTTTCACCCGCAAAAACGATGGACACAAATAGTTGTCCCAACATCGGAATTTGACCAAAGAGAGNGAAGCGAATCCCTGTGTACCAGGGTAGGAAACTGGTCTAAAAATGTTGCGAGTCAAAGTGTGTTAAACCTACAATGTCCTTCTCAATCAACATAAACATAAGTCAAAGTCCGTCGATTTTAAAAGCTCTTAAAAGCTTATGTTGTTGTTTGGCTTTATCGACGTTAAAGACTTGTTAAATAAAGCTTTTTGTATTTGTATTTTTGCATTTGTGATGCATGGATGATAATGTCAGGTAAGTATCAGTTCTGAAGTAAAAATGTTGGCATACCAAAATATTATTTAAAACCCACCACAGTTCTAAGGTATGCCAGTTCAGCATCTGAACCATTTGTCTTTGGCTTTCCATGAAAGGCAATTTTGACCACAAACCCAGACACGTTGTTCTCTGAACTCAAATCATCACAGTATTTCTGTTTTAATGCCTCTGTAAATGACATTTTTCGTTTTCTCCTCTGTCGTGGTTTCTCCTGTTCCATCGTGGGATAACACGGTAAAACTATTTGGGGACAGCTATGTTAATATGTATAAATAGACGTGATCAAGTATGATTAATCGCAATGTTTTTGTTTTCTTTTGCATAGTGTTCACCAACTAATAAAATATTTTATTTTTTTTATTCATTTGACAGACTAGTGAAAAATTGGTTAATATATTAAATGCAGTATCAAACCGTCTACAAATTCAAAATATTGGATCTTTTATGTAAGTAAATATTTTTTATAAAAGTTTTCATTGTGAACATTATTCTGCAGTTTTGACCAATCAAATAGTTTCCGTTGTAAGAATCCTCAAATTAAGTCTTTCAGTCCCGAATAATATAACAATGGCCATCGTTTCTTTTGAAATGCCTATTCCAAGTCTTAGGACCATTGCGGTCGACAATTTTCTGGTGGTTTCCACCTTATTTGTTTTTTTTATCTCACGGAATTCGTTTCTTGACAACTCTGTTCAGTAATTTTGTTACCCCATTTTCAACTGAAAACAATACCAGAAGTAGTACTAATAATGGACTTCTGACAATATAAATAAAAACAGTCAACACAAATTCAACATAATATGAAAAGATATAGACATCATTGGTATTCCTACCTCAGTTCTAGTGACTGTTTTAGAAAAGACTGTTTTTACATCATGGAGTGTTGATGGGTTTAAAACCATATTGATTCACAGGAGTCGGAAATTTCACTATGTCATTTAAATTTGTTATACTTTAGATTTTTCCTTAACAAAAAACCGACAAAGAAAAAGCCAATGTCCTTGCAATTTTTTTTAGCAGTGTATTTACTAATGAGCCAACTGGTGAATTACCCAATCTTGATGAAGTAGAGGTAGAGTGTCAATACGTTGAGAAGAATATTGAAGAAAAAGAAGTTAGAAAATTACTACAAGAACTTAATCCAAACAAATCTCAAGGACCTGACCATTTACACCCAAGGGCACTAAAAAAACTTAGCCATAATTTGTCTAAACCACTAACAATTATTTTTAATGCATCTAAAGAGGCGGAGATCAGTAGTCCCAGACATATGGAAACTTGGCAATATAGTCGCATTGTTCAAGAAAGGTGAGAAAGTTTGACAAGTGTAGTTTGTAAGCTAATGGAGAAACTAGTAAGAAATCAGATAGTGGATCATATGCAGGTAAATAAGTTATTCATTAAGAAACAATTTGATTTCTAAACGAACTGACCATACCAGGGTTTTCAAGTTCCATTGATTTCAGTTTGAAGCTTGCACAAAAGTGGCATTTGCCCACTTAAAAGCTGAAGACGACTACACTTAAGTTCACTTCAGTTCTCGGAGGGAATAAAAATACATGTAATGCTATTTTGTTTACCAAAAATGTGATTTTAAACAGATTAAATAGAATTAAAATCGATATATATCAGAAAATAAATGGAATAAGCATATATATATATATATGGGTGATTTCAAGAGTACGACATATTTAAGAGGTGATTTCCATTCATATATTAAATCATGAATTCTATTTAATTACAAGTAGATTCTCTTTCAGGACGGAGTGGTTTTAAAATATTTCAACAGTATGAAATCCGGTGGTATTTAAACAATAGAAAATGAACTCTCGTTTAGAAAAGATTAAAATGTCGATTGCAACGCGTAACTCGTTGTCATGGCCTGATAAAAGTTACTTATAACATGAAAATTTATACTCTGTTATGTTCATGTGACGTATCTTGATATTGAAAAATGATATTTTAAATTTTATTTTTATATTTCTTGCATATTTTTTACTGAAAAATGATAATTCCCGGAATATACATGGTTCCAAAGAATTTTGGATCTAGGCATTTCTTTATAACGAAAATTTCCAGGAAAAATGTACTTTGCAATTAAATATTTATCTATTCATTTGCAAAGTTTGGAGTAAGCACGTGGGGTCTTTGAATGGGTTTTAACTGAAGGCAAGCCCTTTTCCTTGATTGAACCGATGAAATCTTGTGTTGATGATTACCCTTTGAGATCATGGGTATAAAAGGAAAATGGCGCTGTTTCGATTTTGCCTAGTAACATAGAAATAGATTTGGATCTCAGCGTTTCTTATGCAAGAATCGTTACTAAATTGACCTATAAATGAAGTATGTTAAAATCTATCTGCACATATAATCTTGTCTGGGTACATGCATTTTAACGCCCTATAGCAATTGATTTTGACCAGTGTGTCAATTGAATATTTTCATCACGACAGTAAATTATGTAAGGAATTCGCATATTACCTCTTCTTGTGGGCAAGTTTAATCACTTTTTAACTACAAAGTAAAGATCTGGGAATTGAATGACGTTTTCACTAAATATTGTATTTGTTTATTTCTTTTGAAATCTTGACATTTAATGTTGATTTTTTATTTTAGTCGCCATGCTGTTAATTTGTTCCGAAAAAGTTTTGAGACACAGAAGAGTTTTTCTAGAAGGGAGATAATTTTATACCACTAGATTTCCCGCTGTCAATTTTCACTAGAAATAGTAAAATTTCATCAATTTTCAAAAAGTGTGAGCTTAAGCGGGCATGTTAAAATCGAAATTTTACCAACGAGAGTGAATCACGACTTATCTGAATAAGTCTGTTTTTCCACAATGAAATTTCTTTTAAACTCGAAAAATACAAAATGGCGAGAAATGTGTCAGATGTTTAATCAATGCCCGTTGGTTAAATGTTCGCGTGCACATTTTACCATCGAACATATTTTGTCCACTGATGATACTTAAGTTTAAGGCCGTTGCTTAACTATCGACTAGCCGGGAAATAGTTTAAATGTCTGTTTTTTTCGTCCAAAAAATGCACCATTTAAAGACATAAATCAATAATTGTAATTTTTCTGGATATAATTATTTTTGAAGGTCTTTCACTGTAATATGGTTCCGCTGCAACTACTGCATGTGAAAACTACAGGATATATCAATTCAATTCTTTGCGATATATATAGATTCCACAACAGCATCGAGTGAGATACGACTTTTTCAACTTGAGACATAAAAAAGAAAGGAAACATGAAACAGATAAATTTTCTAATTTTAATATGCGAAATTGTACTATTCAAAGTTGAGAAACATCGTATCTCACTAGATACAGTTGTGGGATTTGTTTCTCTAATGATCTGAAGGCAATACTTGACAAAAACATGGCCCTGTCCTGCTGCAATCTCAGAAATAGAGGTACATAACTATTCCTCCGTCAGATTATCACCCGTACTGCACCGTTTCCTCCATATCGGATTTATCACGCCAACTCGCAAGGTCTGTTTGTGCCATTCTTTTTAACACTAAGGCGACAAGTTTTTGCATCAGACACCTTGTACTAGGTAGTATTTCTGTGGTATTTCAGAGACATATACTTGCAATGTTAATTTAGTGAGAACCGACTCAAGAAACGAACAATCCAGGGACAACGGCATCATCAGAAACACCAAGAAACAAGGCCACAGTATGAGTAAGGGACAGAAGAGAAAAAATGAAGACACACATAAGAACAACACGGACCCAATTAAAACAATGGGTGAGATCAGATGCACTGTTAGAGTGAGCATCTCCTGCTTCTTACATGTATAAGATACCTACCCTGTTGAACATGTCAACTCCGGTCGTTATGTCAAATCCGGTAGAGGAAAAACAAACTTTAGCTGTAAAGGGAAAGTCAGATCTGTTGTCATCAGGGAAACATATATCCAATGGCGGACCATAAGATCGTGATTTCGACCGTAAAACTTCTGTAGTGATGACTTCGAGTTATGGGTATCAAATCCTTGCTGAAGTAGCATATTCGTAAGCAACCGAGCTCTTTCAAGGTAGTCATCTCAATGTTGGATAAAAAATAATATCGGTAGGGGACCTTTTAAGTCAGGGCCGCATATCTATCTTTTTTCAGTAAGGGAGTTATTTATTTCTGTTAGATTTTTGTTAGCAGAATATCGGGAATGTAAAAGAAAGATGATGAAGTGTAAGGGCAAAATGTTTGTTAGGTCATGTCAAAAATTTTAAACACGTGCGGTTGGTATTTTTTTTTTTTGAGTTATTGACCTTTAATGCTGAGTACTCCTAATCGCATGTCGTAGAGACTTGGGACCTTCACCATTTAATTTAGGTGACATTTGTTACGTTTTTAAATTGTCAAAGTCAACATTTATATAATATATCAGCAAAGGAATAAGGAAGCAAAAAAGATGGAGGTGAAAATTCTTAATTGTAAATTGCAAAAAGATGGCAATTCAGATTTAACACAAATGGACACAACATGACAAAGACAAAAAAAAATGGAACGTAACTTGACTAGAGCATTAATAGTGTGAACTCAACAAAACTGGAGGTATCTTGGGTTTCCTCAAGATCCACATTCAGAACATCAAATCCATCGCTGTAGTGAATGTATTTATTAGCGAAGTCCATTCTATAGCAGTGATGTTTTTCGTTGTATGGGCTGACTTCTGTTGTTGATCATAAGACCTATGATATTCAACTTGATAAAGAAACTGCTGCTGAGACCTATGTTATGTTTCAAAGCCCAATAATGTGCTTTTAAGACATTGATATGAATCTATGACCAAATGGAATGCTTCCTATACCTTTATGATATGCTACTTATATCTATGATATGCCATTAAGACATATGATATGCTTGATTTGTTATATTTGCCTTATTTTGCGACAAGATAATTGTTTTCTTTTTTCTAGTATTTGTGCGCAAATTAGAACAGCGTGAATGTAAACTTGACTCCGAAATTCTTAAACTTCCCTGTAAATTTTCTAGAATAATTTTTGTTTATCGCTCAAGATATGTGACGGTTGTCATTAATTTCATTGTTGTTTCAATCTAGCAAACCCCGGAGAAATATAGTATTACATTTGGACTTTTTACTTGAACCAACAATATTAGAATCTGCAAGCTATTTCAAGTGACAAGACAATAGGAAAAATGAAAGGATATGGAGTGAATGTACATGTGACAAAAACGCACACGATACATAGAAAACTCCAGTTTATCAAGGACAGGGCTTTTATTCCTATCTTCATCTTGACGTCGCCTGAGGGTCTTCAACTAGAGGTGAACAATATTCACCCCCTCAAGCGATATCAAGAAGGCCCCTAGCGTGCACTTAAGCGGTATTCTTGACAAAAATTATATCAAGGTCACTCCCTTGCTCCCCACCCACCATGGAGTGCCAACTTGGGCCAACAATGCTTACTTTCTGAAGAATTTGGCTGTGCACTTTAATTTATTTTTTTCAATAGTCATTGCATTTTCTTTTGCTATGTTTCGCTTCATGATGAGCTTGATTGTTCTAGAGATTTGGTAGTCACCCTCAGAAACTGACTTACTCCTGACGATCACCCAAAGAAATCTGCTTATACTGTATTTTTTGCTTAAATACCAAATTTAAACCTGTTTTCATACTTGCAGTTCTTAACAACATTTAGAGCTTTTAAAATAAATCGAAGAAGCTTTCATAAGACATTGAAATAAGACATTTATTTCTTAAATAAGACTGACAGTTCAAATTTTCGCTTACAATCTTCACTTTTGTGCACGTTTCACACAAAAAGTACAAATGATTTTGAACTTAAACTTACACAGGGAAAATTGCTATGTCTTTCGCCATAGAATCAGCACAATTTCTTTGTAAACAATTCTATATAAACACAGATATAGTTGAAAGATTTCTGATGCGGGTTTGTTAACATATTTTTGGAAATCACCCGCAATTAGGTTACTTATCTCAGGAATCACCTAAAATATTTTTCGAGCAGATTAGGCCCCGTGGAAATAGGTGATGAATTGATGGTACAGGAATAAAAGTAAAAACAGTTTGTGTAAACCAGGTCTACATGTTACCCAGGTGTTTGTATAGAGCTACATGTATTTATTTTCCGGATAAACATACAAAGCTTTCTTAATTTTGAAACTATATTACAAGACATGATTTAACCTCAAGCAAAGCTCTGTCCTTGGCTGATTTTGGATTTACATTTAGATCATATTGGTTATTTGTTCTCTATCAGTTTTTAAACATCTTTGAGTTTATGGTCTTCCAAACGTTTAGATTTTATCTGCACCGTTGTCGAAATGCGCATATACAGAATTTAAATTCACAGAAACTACGGTATTTAGTTATTTGTTACCACTGGGTCGATGCCGCTGCTGGTGGACTGCTAGTCCCCGAGGGTATTCACCAGCCCAGTAGTCAGTACTTCGGTGCTGACCCGAAAGCCCCTTACAATATCTAAATTTGTGGAAATATTGTTGAAAACTAAGGAGTATCTCCCTCAAGCAAAGCTCTGTCCTTGGCTGATTTTGGCTTTACATTTAGATCATATTGGTTATTTGTTCTCTATCAGTTTTTAAACATCTTTGGTCTTCCAAACGTTTATATTTTATCTGCACTGAAGAGACATAAGTTGTCGAAATGCGCATATTAATTAAATTTAATCTAAATTCACAGAAACTACGGTATTTAGTTATTCTTTAAATTTTAAGATATTTACATATCATACAGCTGAGATTTCAAACGCCGATCTTTGTCCAATATACAACAAAAGATCTACTGGTACGAAGCTGAAGTAGCCATAAATATATTGGCAGTTTCTTTATTTCCGAGTTCATTGGGATAGTTCTGGTGTAAATTTCCCTTAAATTTTGGATTGACATGAGGAATTGCATCGTCTATGTAGCGGAAGCTGAAATCAAAGGACTAGGCTAATAAATGTTTCTGCTATCTCAGAGCCCTTGTAAAAACTTGACTTCATACGAGTCAAAGTAAGGTACCCAGTTAGTTCCCACTGGAATCCATATTTGTCTGTTGAAAAACACTGCCTTCAAATTCGACACTAATAACTGACTTAACCTTTGATCCCTATAAGCATCTGACCTTTTCGATTTAGACCATTGTCAATAACTTAATTTTGTAATTATTTTTATTATTTCTTTATTGGATGAGAAGAATAATAAGTTTGATTTTATACCATCGAGGTTATTTATTGTTTTTTTGTTGTAATAATCATAAAAAAATTTAACAGTTGTTTATTTTTTTTTACATTACATTCATTCATATATTAAGATTTAGCCCTTAGTTTCGTTCTTTGTATACGTAGTCGCAGAGACAGTCTCTGTAGTTGTAAATGAGTATCCATAAAGCATATGCTTTGTTTTGGGTCGTTTTAACCTTGATATGGCATGTTGTCTCCTTGACATTTACCCAGTTTTCTTTCTTTTTCATATTCAGAGTTTTATGTAAGAATTGAGCGAATAAATGTCTCATACAAATTACAAGCAACTTTGATAGTGGCTTCACTAAAGTTTGAAGTATATTTTAATAACATATAATTTTTTCTAACTTATTTTCCATATTTAAGCTGCAATTGCATAATCTTCCGTGATTTTTAGAAATAACACAACTTAAGTATTTCTTAGATTTGTATTTATTTTTGATGACTATTCTAAAGAATAATATACAATTATGGCCCGCTGTTAAGGGAAACATACAGATTTGTCAACCTGAGGAGGGAGTTGTTTCCCGGGGGCTCTGCCCGAGGGAAACCACCCCACCAAGGGTTGACAAATCTGGATGTTTCACGTCAATAAAGGGCCATAATTGTTTTATTATATTTTAAACAGTTTAATTAATTCCAAATCAAAAGGTCGTATTATAATTTTAATCTCACAAAGAAGACTGATATAATCTGATAGTGCTTTTTAGAATCTACAGGGTTATTTCACTCTGTGACGTCATATCCGGGTTGTTCAGCGGGAAACAACAGGGTTGTTCCCGCAGTGGTGTCATATTGAGGTTGTTTGCTAAAACATCCGAGTTATTTTGAAGTCACATGATTGTTTTCATCCAATTAAATCTTCTCTTACTTAGTAAACTATAATAATAGTTTTTGTTTTCTTAGTATTTAATGTCAATTGCTATTTATCAGAACATTCTGATAATGAATTCAAACTTTGTAGATTCAGGCATAACAAGTAAATTGTCTGCAGCAAATAACCCAGAATTATTTTGACTTTGTGTAAAATGATGGGTCATATCATTTATGAAAATATTGAATAGAATACGACATGAGTTGAAAGAATCCCCTTGACGAACACCTTTATGAATATTAAATGGATTTGAATTAGCAAAGAATTCCGCTCAAACCGGTGCTACGGGACGTCTTGAACTTACTATAAGGAATGCGCAAAGCCCATTGTTGAACGGGTCTCATGGTGACTTCAAGATGAAGAACAACAATAAAAGCGTTGATCCTTTGCTTGTTTTTACCATGTATTTGTAGAGATTTTGTCTCATGTGCATTCACTCCATATCCTTTCATTCACCATTGAATATATTTATCTGTATAGTTAACAGAACTTTTGAGCTTGTACCGTCTAGTTTCAAAATTACCACCAACTAAAGTTCAAAAATTTTTGAGAATTTCTTTTATAAAAAGTGTGTTCATAAATAATGCCACCCTTGAACTGACAAACGTGTTGATATTTGATCAAATAAATTTATCTAGAAGGTTTTTTTATCGAGTTTCTAGGGGAGAGCAATATACCTTTTCTGTTAATGGGCTTTGGACATTTTCAGTTGGTTGTTGTGTATATATATATGATATATATATGCTCAAAAAAGCAACTTGCTTTACTAAAGATTCATCTCCAACTCTTATTGATGTTATATTGACTAACCGACCTAATCTATGTCAAAATACTACAAATTTTGATACAGGTCTTAGTGATGTCCACAACATGATATCTGTACAGTATAAATGTAATATTACTAAGCTGAAAAATAAATTTATTACATATAGATCTTTTAAAAATTTTAATAATGAAAATTTTATTTAAGATTTAAATGAGGCAAATTTTAAAACGTGCCTTGAAATAGAGGATGTAGATTCAGCTTATGAAAACTTTGAAAAATTATACACTAGTATAATTGATAAACATATTCCTATCAAAAAGAGGAAACCATCTCAATCTCCGGCACCATTTATGAATCAAACATTGAGAAAAAAAATTACAAAAACGTATGCTTCATAATGCTTATCATGCAGATCAAAGAATAATTAGGAAAGTTACAGGAAACAAAGAAATTATGTTACGAAAGTGAAGAAATAGTCAGTTCAAAATTATTTTTTTTGAAAGATGTATTGGGGGGCCAAAGTCAAGTGACTTTTGGCCAACCATTAAACCTTTTTTATCAAAGAAAAGTGGTAAATCAAGTAATAATATCACTATCTGTGACAACGGGGAAATAATAAATGATCCATTGAAAGTTCCAAATGTTTTTAACGATTTCTTTGTAAATGTTACCAAAAATATTGTAAATAATTCTATTAAAATTGATGAAAACCACCCTAGTATTTGCGCCATAAATGAACATAAGTCTTATATTGAAAAGTTGGTTTTTAGTACTGTAGATGAAAGTTTTGTTGGTAAACAAATCAACAAACTGAATAGTAAAAAAGCAACAGGTTTTGATGGCGTGTCATCTAAAATTTTAAAATTATCTACACCTATAATTGTTGAACCAATTACTAGTTTGATAAATAAATCTCTAAAATCTGGTATATTTCCTGACAGATTGAAAATTGCTCAAGTGAGACCCTTCCATAAAAAAATAATATTTTACAAAAAAGTAATTATCGACTAGTCAGTGTCTTGCCAACTATTTCGAAACTTTTTGAAAGAGCCATATTTGTACAATTATCAGAATTTTTTGAAAATCACTTTAATCCTTTATTATCAGCATTTCGTAAGGGTTATGGGTGTCAAACAGCATTACTGAAAATAGTAGAGGATTAGAAAAGGGCACTCGATGAAAATAAGTATATAGCCTCTATTCTAATGGATTTATCTAAGGCTTTTGACTGCCTGCCCCATGATTTGATATTATTAAAACTTGAAGCATATGGATTAACAAAAGAATAAGTCAGTCTGCTTGCTAGCTATTTATCACATAGAAAACAATGTGTTAAAGTTAATAACGCATGTAGTTCTTTTGAAAATTTATATAAAGGGGTGCCGCAAGGATCAATTTTTGGACCTGTGCTTTTTAGTATATTTTTAAATGATATTTTTCATAGTGTAAAAGAGAGTGTAATATACAATTATGCGGACGATAATACATTATCTTATGCGGAAGGTAATTTAGAAAAAGTTATTAAAACTCTTGAAAGGGATAGTCATAAAATGTTGGATTGGTTTTCTAATAATTTAATGCAGGCCAATCCTGATAAATTTCAGGCTTTGGCTATTTGGAAAAAAAAACTTTTGATAAGAATATTGTTTTTGTATTAAATGGTAAGAAAATTGTTTGCGAAAAAGATGTTAAATTACTGGGGGTTACAATAGACTATGAGTTGAATTTTGATAAGCATATTTCAGAAATTTGCAGAAAGGCGTCTCGCCAATTAAATGTTTTAATATTTGAAAAGGCTTGGACGTCTGACAATATTTTACTCTTTTATATTATCTAATTTTAATTATTGCCCACTTACTTGGCACTTTTGTTCTCAAAAGAATACAAAAAAGATAGAAAAAATTCAAGAGAGAGCATTGAGATTTATTTATGAGGACTACGAACTCTCATATGAAGAATTACTTGTAAAATCTAAATTAACACCATTAAGTGTCCGAACAAGGACGTATAATGAGAAGAATACGCAACTCGTACACAATCCATTTGGCATTTTAAAATCTGTAGTGGGACGTTTGATATGCTTTCACTTTGCAGCTAACTGTTGAAAAATTAGTGTATAGATTTTAATAAAATGACATTTTTCTGAAAGCTAAGACATTTTTACGTTGTTTGAGTGATTTTCATTACAGCAAGCACTCTCTTCAGTACACATGATTGAAATTTGTAATCAAGACATTTTTCATTGATATTTTGTCACTTCCGGTTTACATCGGTAAAAAGTGCACCACAATTTGCACCTAAAGGCTTTAAAAGTAGTTCACATAATTTCACAAAATTTGTATTTTCATAAAGGGTGACATCTAATGCATTGCCAGAACAATTTTTGTGACCATAATTTTTATATTTATTTTGTTTTAATGCTTTAAAGATAATGTCCCAAAATCGACAAAATCTCACATCCCGCGATATTTTTCCAATTTATCATGAGATGCTTATCCTTCTCATTAAAGTCCTTGGTCCGAAGAATCAGGACAATTGCAATAGAAAGTTTTAAAATTTTACATAATAGAAATCCCGTTCATTTAAATGACTTGATTAATTTAAAAAAAAACATAATTATTCTTTTAGATATGAAAATACAGTAGATATCGGCACCAAATGTAAGAACTACCAGGTATGGAATTCACTCTTTTAGATTTTTAGCTGCAAAAACATGGAATGAGTTACCAAATAATTTTAGATTAGAAACAAATTTTAATCAATTTATTAAATTAATTAGTACTTGGAATGGTAACTCATGTAAATGTAGTGCATGTGTTTAATAGCCTTTAGTTTGGGCATGAATTTGTTTTATTGATGTAATTGCTTAAATTTTTACTAGTTTTCAGTATGCTTTAAATAATGTATTGCTTTTATGTTGGTACATGTTGATGATGCTTTGCTTAATGTGCTTTTTGTATCTGTATGCATGTGTATTTTAACTTTGTGTTTTTGCTTGTCTCTTATTGAATCTGATTGCTAGTGCTGCATTTTTAATTGCGCTTTTTCAAATGAAATCTATAACTAAAAACTGTCTTTGTATGTAAACATGTGTGCATGTGTGTTTTAAATTATGTTTGTTATTGTTTTAGTCGATTTAAAAAGCTCCTTGGAGCTTATGTTGTATTGTTATTTCTATCGACTCTAAATAAAGATTTTGACTTTGATAATATTTTTGGGAAAATAAAACTGTTAGCCTGTTAATGAAAACCCTTTGGATTCCCACTTTTTTATTTGTATTGGCCTCATCGCCATGCAACATTCGTAATTTGATTCACTCCACATAAAAGACCTTTTAGGGACCGACCATTTAACCTGAAAGGGGGGGGTTATGGTTTTTTCTGGACAGAAATTTTTTTTCGCGCTTCGCGCGAAATGAATTATTTATTTTTGCACGCGTATCAACAAAATATTTTTTTTTCAAAATTAACATTATTTTTTGGTTCAGAAAATTTTTTTTCATCAGTTTGGCAGCCAAAACATTTTTTTCACATAAAATCAGATCCAAAATATTTTTTTAGAAAAAAACCATAGCCCCCCCCTTCAAGTTGAATGGTCGGTCCATTAGAAGAAATTCGAACGATGAAAGTTAAACAGGCCTAACAGTCAACGTCGGTTATATATCGAGGATGTTCAGGGCCATTGTACATTTTATAGCTTCACCAATAAATGTTTCTCCGGAAGCTCACTTTGACGTCATCAATTATCAATCTTGAGAATGGCAGATTTTGATGCATTTGAAAGTTCTACACCTGCTGATGACCCAGCTGCCGATTTCCTGGCAAATCAGGACAAAGAGCTAGCAGAGTTAGAGGACGACAATTTTGGATTTGAAAGTTCAGCCCAACCAGTGCAACAGCAGCAAGGTTTCAGTTATCACACCGGCTTGTAGGGAACCACCCCCTTTATTTTTTCATCCTGTCGTTTACACACCGGCATGTGGGGACCCGCCCCCTTTTCATCCTGTCGTTTTACACACCGGCTTGTGGGTACCCACCCCTTTTTCATCTTTTCGTTTACACACCGGCATGGCATGTGGGGACCCACCCCCTTTTCATCCTTTTGTTTACACACCGGCATATGGGGACCCACCCCCTTTTTGTCTCCGAATGACCTCATATTTGTCTACGAATAACCTTTTGACGTCATGGAACAATCAGGATTTGAATTATGACGTCGTATTTTACTTCTGTGATGTAGATATTGTGGGAACCTGTGTGGGAAAATCAGTAATGGCGGACCAAAGTGCGGTAGGTATTTTCACCGCCGAACACCGCCGACCACTTAAAAAAATCATAAACTGACAAGTAAATAAAGCATTTAAGTTTAAATATATATGCTGATATACTATTTATTTACACAATGATACTTTTTACTGTACAGCTCACACGGATGAACTCAAAGTCCTTGTTTTTGGGTGGATTTTCGCGACGTGGACTGATTAGCTGATTCCGTGTAGCAGGGTGGATGATCGCGGATGTCCACCTTAAATTACGTGAACCAACGTGGACAAATTTTTGAAAACGGAATCTTCGTGAAACCATCGCGGCCACACAGAGAAATTAATTTTTACTGAACATATGTTTGATTTTGTCGCAAACATGCAAAGCGAGGAATATTTACATCTTTCTACAATCGTATCCTGGGACTATAATTATTTCATTATTTGTCCCAATCGTATTGTAGTTCATGAACGTAATCCAAATGCATGTAAATAAATAAGTAAAAAAAACTTTCAACGTACATTCCTAGGTGTGTACATTTTGTGTGTATTTGTTATCAAAAGCATGCTTCAATTTTTGATTGAGCGTCTCTACCTAATGTGTATTCATATCACCTGAGATATTGATTTTTTTCATTGGTCGGTTTTTAGTTCTATTTTTAGAAAATTACCTATGCGTATCTATTATGTATATAAACTAATGGCTTTCGAAAGCACTCCTGCTTTATGTGCTATTTCCACGCTTTATTTCAAATTTTAAGCGATTTATGATAAAGATTTGATAGAAAACGATTTTTGACAGAATATTTTGCTGAAAGTTATAAAGCCGAGACCTGACAAGTGACAGTTACGCAACTATAAGACGCCGAGGGATTCTTGCTGTTGACATTGAATATTTTATTTTATTTTCCATCCGTGCAAATTTCGGCATGAAAATATTTGAAAGAACATTAATTTGACAGAAAATACATGGCTTTTTTCATGGCAATGAAACAACCAAAGTATTTGAGGCTTGCAATTATTGTAATTAAAAAATAACTATGACGATCCCATGAGAAAACTTGTTGCAAAGAAAATTCTATTTTAACTTCAACTTGCCAAACTTTCTGATTATAATAATATCGGGGAAAAAATGATCATTTGTTGACATTAAGCTCATTCCTTTCTCTATATATGATTTCTAAATGTTGACCCACGATGATTCCGCGTTCAACACGATGTCATGAGGGGACCACACAGGTAAAAATTTTGTCTACGTTCTCAATTCAGTTGTCCACGTTCAAGATCGCGGTGGAATTCCACGTTTGGCAAAATTTGTCCGTGATGACAACAAGGATTTTGCGTTTTCCATGTGAGCTGTACAGTATTTCTATAGAAACTTTTAAAATGTAAATAAAACACAGTGGTATCCTAGATGCCACATCGCCGGTGTTTAATATGCTAAACACGAAGACCGCCGACCGCATAAAATTACAAACAGATCAATTAATGAAATAGAGTAAAAAAAATTACTTTCCATTTTAAGAATATTTCTCGAGATATGCACTGTGGAAATATGCTTTTATATGGTATTAGTTCTTGTCATATTGCATTTCAGTTTGAATGACGATTTTATTTCTTCAAACAGTTGTGCCTATCGGATTGGGAAAGCCAAAATTAGATTTTTTTCAACAATAATGCCTATGAACAAACTAAATCGTAATATAGGACAGAAATAGCCAAGGGTTTGTATAAGTCCTTGGAAAAACAAACAACTTGAAGGCAAGAAAATAATATTAGGATGGTCGCGATTGGCGGTGTTCGTTTTGAAAGTTTGGTCTAAAAAATGCAAATATCAATTATTTTTTTATTAAGGCTTAAATGAAACAATGAAATCACGACTTAAGACAGTACAACATATATAAAAACGAACAAAACAACAAAAAAATCGTAATATTAGGGTGGTCGGCGGTGAAAATACCTACCCGACCAACGTGTAAATACATTGTACGTCTATAACATTGTTGAATTTGGTAACTGTGTCTGTATTTTGAACCAAAAATTTGGTCAAAATTTTAATTTGACAATTTCAAATATTTTCTTAATGTTTTGTAAGCTGCACTGTGTCAACAACATGTATATAAATTTTTATTAAAATCTGTACCCAAATAAGCAAGATCACTAAGGTTACCAAATTTGGTAACTCATGAGATAAGGGTTTACATAGGGATTTCCGTAGGCAGAATTTAAGAAAATTATTTCTTTCACATTTTGAAAGGCATCAGAGAATGGCTCAGAATGCCAAGTTTTTGCTGAAAATACCAAAACTTGAATCATTGCAAGTTACCAAATTTGGTAACCCTAAAGTTACCAAATTCAATATAAGGTTATTGAATTCTGAGTTTTCCAGAACTGATCCTGTCGTTTACAAATCTATTGTTTATCTTTCACCTTTTTTTATTTTTATTTTATCTGATAAAGTGCTTTCATTTGAGTCCAACAGTACGTTTATTTCGAATTTACAACTATTGTAAATGATTAATCAGGTTGGGAATAATCCCAATAATGGGATAAATGGTTATATCCCAATTGGGATAATTTGATGATTTTTGTATACTTATATGGCACGTAATGAAACACAAAGTATGATCAACACATTGATTTGAGCAATATATCAAGTGACTTATTGCCATCCTCTAAATGATGCTGCATTTCACGAGCAGAGACATTTTAAGAACCTAAGATCAGACATTTAAGGTAGTTGGGGTGTCTAGCTTGGTTTCTGACATAAGAACTTTTTAAAATTCGTACAATGAAACTGTGAGCAATATGCAAATAAATTGGGGGTCATGCATTTGTCAAAAAAGATACAGCATGTACAGTGTTCTAAAGATTGGTCAAATTTGGTGTTTCACACTATATCGTGTATATTTACAATATAGAGTTATATGGGAAATAGCCCAATACAAAATGTACCACAATTCAAGGACATATTATTTTTATACGACCGCAAAAATTTTTGTGGTAGTATACTGGTGTGGTGCTGTTGCCGTCGTTGTTGTCTGTAGACACTTTTGTTTTTGGATAATAACTTTAGTTCCAGTTGATCAAGGCTATGAGATTTTAACTCAATGTTCCTTGGCACATAAGGAAGGCTTGGCATTGTTATCCCCCCGCTTAGCGAAAGCGGGGGGATTATGTAATGCAGTCCGTCTGTATGTACGTAGGTACGTTTGTAATGCTCCCCGATAGGTCTGGAACTATAAGAGATACAAATTTGAAACTCGGCACCATACTAGAGTATGATCAGAAGTAGCGCACTGTGGATTCAGAATTTAGGTCAAATGCCTTAGGGGCAAATTATGGGCCAAAAAATTTTCGTAATTGAAGAAATTTCCAAGGCCATTTGGGCTAGAAAGTTGAAACTCTGGAATCGACTCGCATATTATGTAGCAACTTCACAGAGGGTGTCGGAACTTTGGTATGACCCCTCAAGGCATGGCCTCTAGGGGGTCCAAAAAACGAAAAAAATCGATTCCGCTGGAACTCCTCTAACACCTTGAATCGCAGAAACCTTGTAATAAGGGTATAAGTAACACTATAAAAGTTGTCTGTGCCGAAGGTTTCGGAAATTTGAAATTTGCCCTCAGGGCGGAAAAATAAGCGAAAATGTATTTCGAGACATCCAGTAAAAGGTGAAATCTTCTGAAGTATTCATGTTTGGAAGCTGAAACTTTGTATGCAAGTTTGATTATATGCATCTAATTTACTGATGATAGCGGACTTTTGGTATGACCCCTGGGGGCATGCCCTTAAGGGGCCAAAAAATGTTAAACAATTATTACTCGTCAGAGCGACTGGAACTCTATGTATAATTTCGATTTTCTGGTTTATATTGTCATGAGGAATTATTGGAATTGCTCTTTGAATACATTCTAAGCTTTTGGAATTTAGACCCTGGTGCCAAATTTGGTAAATTTCCTGAAAATGTCAAAGACTAATAATTTTTGAAATTCCAACATGAAGTTTTATAATTAAGCAACTTTTAAATGCCATAAGCTAGTATGAACACTAGACTAGGATTTCAAAAATGTGATTCTAATTTTGGTAAATTTCCTGAAACTCTCAAAGACTCATTATTTTTGGGAATTTTACCCAGCAGCCATATCTTTTGATGCCTTATAATAATAGTTTTAATGATCATTTTCAATGGTCAGATTGCAAAAAACCTTGATTCTTATTTTGGTAAAGTTCCTGAATTTCTCAAAGACCCAATATTTTTTGGAATTCTTCCTAGCAACCATATCTTTTTCAATTATATGGAGTTATAATGATGAACTTGTCTTCAACTGTCAGGTTGCAAGAATCTTTGATTCTGAATGGTAAATTTTCTGAAACTCTCAAAGACCCATTATTTTTGGGAATTTTACCTAGCAACCATATCTTTTTTGATGTTTAGATTTAATAATTATTTTCAATGGTCAGATTGCAAAAAAACTTTTATTCTAATTTTGGTAACGTTCCTGAAAATCTCAAAGACCCATTATTTTTTGGAATTCTACCTAGCAACCATATCTTTTTTTGGTGTTTTACAGTTACGATGATTAATTTTGTTTCAAAAACACTTGTCTTTTTTTACAAGGGGAGGGGGTCCAAAAAGGGGGAGCGGGGGGATCGCAATCTTTGATTGGCTGTTTTTCATTTTGATCATTGTAGCCCCACCCGTTCTTAAAAAAGGGGCCAAAAAGGGCTAAATTTGATGTTTTCTTATATTTGACTGTAGAATTTTTATTATTTATCGGATTTTTATGGGGTTTCTTTCAGTGTTCTGCTGAGGAAATTTCCAATCAGTTGTATGTCAACTGATTTCATGTCGCATGTAAATGAGGCCCAAAAGGTCCAAATCCCAAAATTATTTTTTTCTATTTTAGTCCGATTCTGATGCAGTTTTTTTTCAATAGACTCCCTATCAGAAAAAAA
>MJUU01035967.1:46309-63277 GCA_002080025.1 Modiolus philippinarum
TATATTCTTAGTGGGCATGACAAAACAAGTTTAGTGGTCATCCCCGGGGGTCGGCCCCACATACATACATACATATTAATTTTATGTTTGTGGTTCACTGATGGTTTCAGCTAAGCAGAGTTTATTGAAGCAGAGTTTATTCAGCAGAAGATATAATCATTCAATAATAATTATTAATATTTGTACATTTATATTCCATGTATATTGATTTATAGTATTAAGATAGCTTCAGTGATTCAAACTTGAAGGAAATATTTCTTAATTTACCAGGTTAGCACAAATAAATACATCAACATTCACTGTAAGCTCGTGATAACCGTCAAGGTCTGATTGTCAATGATACATGCGTTCACAAAAATTCGTGCATTTCGACTTTGCTGGGAACGGGGGGATGTGCAGTCTCTGACTGCTGCGTTTCATTATTTTTTGGAATTCTAACTAGCAACCATATCTCTTTCAATATCTCACAGTAATAATGATGATTTTCAACAGCCAGGTTGCAAAAATCTTTGATTCTAATTTTGATAATTTCCTGAAACTCTCAAAGACCCATTATTTTTTGGAATTCTACCTAGCAACCATATCTTTTTTTGGTGTTTTACAGTTACGATGATTAATTTTGTTTCAAAAACACTTGTCTTTTTTTACAAGGGGAGGGGGTCCAAAAAGGGGGAGCGGGGGGATCGCAATCTTTGATTGGCTGTTTTTCATTTTGATCATTGTAGCCCCACCCGTTCTTAAAAAAGGGGCCAAAAAGGGCTAAATTTGATGTTTTCTTATATTTGACTGTAGAATTTTTATTATTTATCGGATTTTTATGGGGTTTCTTTCAGTGTTCTGCTGAGGAAATTTCCAATCAGTTGTATGTCAACTGATTTCATGTCGCATGTAAATGAGGCCCAAAAGGTCCAAATCCCAAAATTATTTTTTTCTATTTTAGTCCGATTCTGATGCAGTTTTTTTTCAATAGACTCCCTATCAGAAAAAAACATAGTGCTTTACTATTTGATTTTTTGATAACTTGTTTCCTTTTGGAGCTATGAGGGGCCAAACGGGGCTAAAATTGCAACTGTGCAGATTACGTAAAAATTTTTTTTTTCATTGAATTTTGATGTTTTTTTATGCCCCCGTGAATCGAAGATTCGGGGGGCATATAGTTTTTGGTCTGTCTGTCTGTTTGTTTGTCTGTTTGTCCACAAAAAACTTTAACATTGGGTATATCTTTTGAATGGTAGGTGATAGGGCTCTCATATTTTGCTTGTGTATTCCTCGTGGCAAGACCTTTCAAACGATACCAAAATTTTGGACCTCGGGACCTTGACCTTGACATTTGATGGACTTTTTGAAAAAAATAATAAACTTTAACATTGGGTATATCTTTTGATGGTAAGTGATATGGCTTTCATATTTTGCATGTGCATTCCTTTTGGCAAGACCTTTTAATTAGCAGCAGAATAGTTGACCTTGTGACCTTGACCTTGGCCTGTGAACAACTGCATAAAAACTTTAACATTGAGCATATCTTTTGAATTGTACATGATGGGGCATTCATAGTTTGCATGTATATTCCTTGTGGAGAGACCTTTCAGTTGGTACCAGAATATTTGACCTCGTGACCTTGACCTTGGCATGTGACTGTCCGTTAAAATTTCACCAGAAAAATGAAATCATATTTTCTTTTATTTTATATATATAGAAATTAAACTCACTTATGATAAAATGTTTCTTGATATCTATGGAATTTTTTTGTCAAAAAAGATTTTTTAAATCATTCAGCATATTTTCTTCATTTTTTCACTTTCGTTTTACAGGTATTTATATATGTATTATATATATCAATGATGAGGGATGTTACTAAAATATCTATTATTTCATTTCTTCTCTTCTGTGTATTCCTCCACTTTTTGGGAACCAGTATTGATGATGCCTGGTGTAATAAAAGTACTGATAACACTGATAGACAGAACACAATGAGTTGACTATAAATGTTCCAGTTTTCTTAATAATGCTTGGATAATGATTGGAGGGGTTTATTTGGGTGACTTCTGTGTTTGCATCCAATTGCAATCATCATTTGATGTGATTAAACTTTTCAGTTGATACCAGAATTTATTTCTACAAATTATTTTGTCAGAAGGACATTCATTGTTCAAAGTTGCTAAATGTTTCTACTTTACTTCTACTCGGGGGCATAAGTGTTTCACTAAACACATCTTGTTTTCTTTCCATTCCTTTTGTCTTGAGCTTTCAGTAGTATGCCAACAGATTTTCTTATCTCTTACCATTTCCGAGCTGTAGTAAGGGGTCAAAGTGGTCAAAATTGCAATTTTCACAAATGTGTAAAATCTTTATTTCTCATCGAATTTGGATGGGAGATTTTTCTTTGGATTCCTCTTGTTGTAAGCTTTCATTTGTTTTGTAACAGATTTTTAGTAGCTCATAAGGTTTCCGAGCTTATTAGGTCAAAAAGAGGTCTAAAATGGCAATTTTCTGAAATATGCAAATTCTTAGGATTTTGATGTTTTTCTATCCCCCTGCTTAGCGAAAGTGGGGGGTTATGTAATGCAGTCCATCTGTATGTACATGTACGTACGTATGTACGTATGTGTGTAGTGCTCCCAGATAGCTCTGGAACTATAAGAGGTAGAAATTTGAAACTTGGCACCATGATACTAGAGTATGATCTGCACTAGCGCGCTAGGGGTTCGGAGTTTCTGTCAAACGCCCTTGGGGCAAATTATGGGCGAAAACGAATTTTTGTGATATCCAATAATAGAAGAAATCTCCATGGCTATTTAGGCTAGAAAGTTGAAACCCAGGAATTGACTGACATATTATGTAGCAACTTCACAGAGGGCGTCAGAATTTTCGTATGACCCCTCAGGGCATGGCCTCTAGGGCGTCCAAAAAACGAAAAAATGATTCAGCTAGAACTCCTCTTACACCTTAAGTTGCAGAAACCTTGTTTTAAGGGTATAAGTAACACTATAAAAGTTGTCTGTGCCGAAGGTTTCAGAATTTTGAAATTTGCCCTCAGGGCAGATTAATGAGCGAAATTGTATTTTGAGTTATCCAGTAATATGCGAAATTTTCTGAAGTAATTATGTTTGGAAGCTGAAACTTTCTATATGAGTTCCATTATGTTTATCTATTTTTGCTAATGATAGTGGACATTTGGTATGACCACTGGGGGCATGCCCTTAAGGGACGAAAAAACTTAAAACAATAAGTAATCAGCATATTGTTGGACTTAATGTATAATGTTCATTTTGTGGTTTACATTTTCATGGGGAATTACTTGAATTGCTTTTAGAATCCAAGATAAGAATTTTGAATTTTGGCATTGGTGAATTTGGTAAATTTCCTGAAAATGTCAAAGACCAATAATTTTTGAAATTCTAACATGAAATCATATAATTAAGTAACTCTTTAATGTCACAAGGTAGTATGAACACTTAAACTTCAAAAATATGATTCTTATATTGGTAAATTTCCTGAACCTCTCAAAGACTCATTACTTTTTGGAATTTTATCTAGCAACCATATCTTTTTTATGCCCTATTTTATCAGTGATCATTTTCAATAGTCTGATTCCAAAAACTTTGATGCTAATTTTGGTAAATTTCCTGAAAGTCTTAAAGACCTGTTATTTTTTTGGAATTTTACCTAGCAACCATATCTTTTTCAATTCCAAACAGTATTAATGATCATTTTCAATAGTCAGATTGCAAAAAACTTTGATTCTTATTTTGGTAAATTTCATGAAAGTCTTCAAGACCTGTTATTTTTTTTAATTCTACCTAGCAACCATACCCTTTTCAATTCCTTACAGTAATTATGATCATTTTCAAAAAGCAGATTTCAAAAAATTTTGATTCTAATTTTGGTTAATTTCCTGAAACTCTCAAAGACCTGTTATTTTTTGGAATTCTACCTAGCAACCATATCTTTTTCAATTCCTAACAGTAATGATGATCATTTTCAATAGTCAGATTTCAAATAACTTTGATTCTAATTTTGGTAAATTTCCTGAAACTCTCAAAGACCTGCTATTTTTATTACCTGCATCACCAACGGTGACTGCAGGTCTAGGAGCCGCTCGACTCCGTCCGTCCGTCCGTCCGTCCGTCACGCTTTGGGGGTACCAAGTTTGTGTAATCTGTTCCATTGTTGAACTTAGTCATTTTTTCATCAAATTTTAACATAACGGTACTGAGTTTGTGTAATCTGAAACTCAGACACCTTATACCTGATGCTTTTGAAACTTTGCACAGTTGTTTTGAACACATTGAAGATGTGCACCTCCCTTTTTGGTGAGAATTGGATAAAAATTGTCGAATTTATGCATTGTTGAACTTAGTCATTTTTTCATTAAATTCATTAAATTTTAACATTACAGTACTGAGTTTGTGTAATCTGAAACTCTGACTCCTTATATCTGGTGCTTTTGAAACTTTAGTTGTTCTTGACACATTGAAGATGTGCACCTCCCTTTTTGGGCAGATTTGAAAAAAAAATGTTGAATTTATGCATTGTTGAACTTAGTCATTTTTCAGCATATTTTAACATTACAGTGCCTGGTTTGTGTAATCTGAAAGATTAACATTTCTGACTAAATACCTTTGGAAGTTTTTACTGTTGTTTGAACACATTGGTGATGTGAACCTCCCCTTTAGGCCAGTTTTGATTTAAAAAATGTCAAATTTATCTATTATTGAACTTGTACTTTATTCTATCATACTATATCATCATGGCACTCATTTTTTGTCCAGAGACATTGCGGAGTTTTGAACGCATTGACCATGGGCAGCTATTCTTGAATTTTTGCATTGCTTTCATATGTTTTCTCATAAAGATTCAAAGTATGTGTTTATTTGAATTTCACCTTTGCTGACGTGATATTGACTATTTTCATTTTATGCTTTGTTCAACTTTGTACATTTAGTTTTGTTTTTTTTTCTTCTTTTTTTGTCTATTACAGTAATAGGGCATCTTCGCTAGCCATGGGTTGCGATCAGCTCTCCTCTTCACCCTTGGGGGATTGAGCCACAATTTGTGGAACATCAGTTTCAAATTATCTCCCTTTAAAGTAAGAATTTCAGTATGATTTATTGTAATAATAAATGATTATTTATTGCATCTAATAATACAACAATTCACAATATATTTTACTTCAAGGAAATAACCCTTCAAAAGCAAAGAAAGATAATTAAATCATGGAAATTTTGCAAAATAGAAAATTCACTAAACGCCATATTTTAAGTTTTATTGTTTTGATATATATTCAAAATATGAATGTAAGTTAATTAATTGGCTGCAGTGAAGGTTAACTGCAACCAATCAAAGACGTGGATTTGAGACTACAGAAATCCAGCTTGATCTGCCAAGTGTGAAGATGAGAGGAGTGGATCGTAACCTTTGGCTAGCGAAGATGGTGATAGGGTTGAACTTAATATAATCTCAATTATAACTTGTATTTGAAGAATTTTTGGTAATAAGGTAAATGAATACTTGTTTGAATTGGTTAACCTGTTAGATTGAAAAAAAAAAAAAAACTTTCTAAGTTGAACATGAGTGACAGTGACGCAGGTCCAGACATGTGAATTCTACCTAGCAACCATACCTTTTTCAATTCCTAACAGTAATGATGATCATTTTCAATAGTCAGATTGCAAAGAACTTTGATTCTGATTTTGGTAAATTTCCTGAAACTCTCAAAAACCTATTATTTTTTTGAATTCTACCTAGCAACCATAGATCTTTTTCCATTCTTAACATTTATGATGATCATTTTCAAATGCCAGATCATTTGCAGATTGCAAAAAACTTTTATTCTAATTTTGGTAAATTTCCTGAAACTCTCAAAGACNTCTGGAACTATAAGAGATACAAATTTGAAACTCGGCACCATACTAGAGTATGATCAGAAGTAGCGCACTGTGGATTCGGAATTTAGGTCAAATGCCCTAGGGGCAAATTATGGGCCAAAAAATATTCGTGATATCCAATAATTGAAGAAATTTCCAAGGCCATTTGGGCTAGAAAGTTGAAACATTGGAATCGACTCACATATTATGTAGCAACTTCACAGAGGGTGTCAGAACTTTGGTATGACCCCTCAGGGCATGGCCTCTAGGGGTGTAAAAAACGAAAAAAATCGATTCCACTGGAACTCCTCTTACACCTTGAATCACAGAAACCTTGTAATAAGGGTATAAGTAACACTATAAAAGTTGTCTGTGCCGAAGGTTTCAGAATTTTGAAATTTGCCCTCAGGGCGGAAAAATAAGCGAAAATGTATTTCGAGATATCCAGTAAAAGGTGAAATCTTCTGAAGTATTCATGTTTGGAAGCTGAAACTTTGTATTGAAGTTCGATTATATGCATCTAATTTACTGATGATAGCGGACTTTTGGTATGACCCCTGGGGGCATGCCCTTAAGGGGCCAAAAAATGTTAAACAATTAGTACTCATCAGAGCGACTGGAACTCTATGTATAATTTCGATTTTCTGGTTTATATTGTCATGAGGAATTATTGGAATTGCTCTTTGAATACATTCTAAGCTTTTGGAATTTAGACCCCGGTGCCGAATTTGGTAAATTTCCTGAAAATGTCAAAGACTAATAATTTTTTAAATTCCAACATAAAGTTTTATAATTAAGCAACTTTTAAATGCCATAAGCTAGTATGAACACTAGACTAGGATTTCAAAAATATGATTCTAATTTTGGTCAATTTCCTGAAACTCTCAAAGACCAATTATTTTTTGGAATTTTACCTAGCAACCATATCTTTTGATGCCTTATAATAATAGTTTTAATGATCATTTTCAATGGTCAGATTGCAAAAAACCTCGATTCTTATTTTGGTAAAGTTCCTGAATTTCTTAAAGACCCAATATTTTTTGGAATTCTACCTAGCAACCATATCTTTTTCAATTATTTAGGGTTATAATGATGAACTTGTCTTCAACTGTCAGGTTGCAAGAATCTTTGATTCTAAATGGTAAATTTTCTGAAACTCTCAAAGACCCATTATTTTTGGGAATTTTACCTAGCAACCATATCTTTTTTGATGTTTAGATTTAATAATTATTTTCAATGGTCAGATTGCAAAAAACTTTTATTCTAATTTTGGTAACGTTCCTGAAAATCTCAAAGACCCATTATTTTTTGGAATTCTACCTAGCAACTGTATCTTTTTCAATTATTTAGAGTTATAAAGATGAATTTCAACTGTCAGGTTGCAAAATCTTTGATTCTAATTTTGGTAAATTTCCTGAAACTCTCCAAGACCAATTAATTTTTTGGAATTTTACCTAGCAACCATATCTTTTTTGATGCCTTATAGTTTCAATGACGATTTTCAATAGTCAGATTGCAAAAATCTTTGATTCTAATTTTGGTAAATTTCCTGAAACTCTCAAAGACCTACTGTTTTTTGGAACTCTACCTAGCAACCATATCTTTTTCAATTCCTTACAGTAATTATGATCATTTTCAGTAATCAGAGTGCAAAAGACTGATTCTAATTTTGGTAAATTTTCTGAAACTCTCAAAGACCAATTCCTTTTTGGAATGTTTCCAAGCAACCATATCTTTTTTGATGCCTTATAGTATCAGTGGTCATTTTCCATAGTCAGATTGCAAAAATTTTTGATTCTAAGTTTGGTAAATTTCCTGAAACTCTCAAAGACTCATTATTTTTTGGAATTCTAACTAGCAACCATATCTCTTTCAATATCTCACAGTAATAATGATGATTTTCAACAGCCAGGTTGCAAAAATCTTTGATTCTAATTTTGATAATTTCCTGAAACTCTCAAAGACCCATTATTTTTTGGAATTCTACCTAGCAACCATATCTTTTTTGGTGTTTTACAGTTACGATGATTAATTTTGTTTCAAAAACACTTGTCTTTTTTTACAAGGGGAGGGGGTCCAAAAAGGGGAGTGGGGGGATCGCAATCTTTGATTGGCTGTTTTTCATTTTCATCATTGTAGCCCCACCCGTTCTTAAAAAAGGGGCCAAAAAGGGCTAAATTTGATGTTTTCACATATTTGACTGTAGAATTTTTATTATTTATCAGATTTTAATGGGGTTTCTTTCAGTGTTCTGCTGAGGAAATTTCCAATCACTTGTATCATGTGTATGTCAACTGATTTCATGTTGCATGTAAATGAGGCCCAAAAGGTCCAAATCCCAAAATTATTTTTTTCTATTTTAGTCCGATTTTGATGCATTTTTTTTTTCAATAGACTCCTTATCAGAAATAAACATAGTGCTTTACTATTCGATTTTTGATAACTTGTTTCCTTTTGGAGCTATGAGGGGCCAAACAGGGCTAAAATTGCAACTGTGCAGATTACGTAAAAAATTTTTTTTTCATTGAATTTTGATGTTTTTTTATGCCCCCGTGAATCGAAGATTCGGGGGGCATATAGTTTTTGGTCTGTCTGTCTGTTTGTTTGTCTGTATGTCCACAAAAAACTTTTACATTGGGTATATCTTTTGAATGGTAAGTGATAGGGCTCTCATATTTTGCATGTGTATTCCTCGTGGCAAGACCTTTCAAACGATACCAAAATTTTGGACCTCGTGTTTGACATTTGATGGACTTTTTGAAAAAAATAATAAACTTTAACATTGGGTATATCTTTTGAATGGTAAGTGATATGGAATTCATACAGTACAAACAGAGGCATTCAGTTGAAAATCACTCGAATCCGATGTCGGTGAATTGTGTTTGAAACCGGGTGAATGTATGACAACAAACCCGACATTCACCGACATTCACGGATGTCCGAGAAACTGATAAACAGAGGATTAACTCACCTGCTGTTGTTAATTGAACTTGTCAACATTTATCTACTTGTGTAAACGAAGTAATTATCTCTAAGTGCAGTTAATTATTTTGGGAAAGCTTGCTTTTCATATTTCAAATAGTCGGAAGATCGAGGGGGTATTTTTAAAAATATTAGATCTATGCCTATGGCAGAAAATAACTTATAATTGGTATGAACATCGTGAATTAGTGACTGTCATAACTCAAAGTTGTTAAAAGATCATATTATATAAAATAATTTGTTACTTATTAAATAATTTGCACGAATATCAGCCTTAAAATTGCATAATTTGGTTTTGTTAGGTCAAGGTTAATCTTAGTGAGTGACGACCTATAAATAGCACGCTATTAATAACTTTGAATTAAAAAAAAAATCACATGAAAAATAGCTTCAGAGAAAATCAATATTCACATATCCTTGCAGGGAATATTTCAGTGAATATTCAGTTCCAAGAATATACTTAACATTCCAAAAAAGCATTTGTTATTTTTTACACGCATGTCACGCTCAACAGACGGTGAACTTTTTCTCATTTTTTTATGCTAACATCCTCATAAAAGTGTTTTATCCGAAAGAAGTTTCCAATAGTATAAAAGTTCCTTTTTGATAAGATAAAAATTTAATTCTGAAATGCCTCGGCGAATTTTGGAAGAGAGCACGTCTTTGGCTCCTATTTTTGTCACAAACAATACGTGCGAGCCTATTTTTAAGGGGAATCCGCTAAACTGTATTTTGATTGGTCATAAAAATAGAAATTCCATGCTTCAATTTCGTGCAACCCGAACATTCTAGCATGTCAGTATGAGAATCTACGGAGGCTTACGTTTTGAAATTAGACGTGTTTTAACCCAATTTTCTCGGTCAAATGGAAATAGAGGAGATATTTTTACATAGGTATATGTTTCGTTGAAGCCATCCAATTGTCTTTTTTTATTCGTGGCATTGATTAATAGGCTACGTTCGGAAATACGATTTTGAAAGGGAAGTCACATGAAACCTGGTTGTCATTGAGTTTATTTTTTCCTCTTGATATTGAAGAGACAATTAGGATACTAAAACGCCGACAATTCTGGTGGAAGTCCGACTTTCACTGGCATTTATCAGTTGACCCAACATCAAAGAAAATTGCCGACAATTTTTTGGGTGAAATTTTTCCGACAATTTTGCCGGACAAACACCGACAAAACCTGTGAATTCCGGGGTGACAAGGGTGAAAATTGTCGGACCAGAGTGATTTTTAACTGAATGCCTCTGTTTGTACTGTATTTTGCATGTGCATTCCTTTTGGCAAGACCTTTTATTTAGAAGCAGAATAGTTGACCTTGTGACCTTGACCTTGGCCTGTGAACAACTGCATAAAAACTTTAACATTGAGCATATCTTTTTGAATGGTACATGACAATGCATGATGGGGCATTCATAGTTTGCATGTGTATTCCTTGTGGAGAGACCTTTCAGTTGGTACCAGAATATTTGACCTTGTGACCTTGACCTTGGCATGTGACTGTCCGTTAAAATTTCACCAGAAAAATGAAATTATATTTTTTTTTATTTTATATATATAGAAATTAAACTCATTTATGATGAAATGTTTCTTAATATCTATTAAATTTTTGCAAAAAAGATTTTTTAAATCATTCAGCATATTTTCTTCATTTTTTCACTTTCGTTTCACAGGTATTTATATATGTATTATATATATCAATAATGAGGGATGTTACCAAAAATATCTATTATTCTTCTCTTCTGTGTATTATTCCACTTTTGGGGAACCAGTATTGATGATGCCAGGTGTAATAAAAGTACTGATAACACTGATAGACAGAACACAATGAGTTGACTATAAATGTTCCAAAAGGGGAGGGTGAAAATTGTTTTCTTAATAATGCTTGGATAATGATTGGAGGGGTTTATTTGGGTGACTTCTGTGTTTGCATCCAATTGCAAACATCATTTGATGTGATTTAACTTTTCAGTTGATACCAGAATTTATTTCTACAAATTATTTTGTCAGAAGGACATTCATTGTTCAAAGTTGCTAAATGTTTCTACTTTACTTCCGCTCGGGGGCATAAGTGTTTCACTAAACACATCTTGTTTTCTTTCCATTCCTTTTGTCTTAAGCTTTCAGAAGTATGCCAACAGATTTTCTTATCTCTTACCATTTCCGAGCTGTAGTAAGGGGTCAAAGTGGTCAAAATTGCAATTTTCACAAATGTGTAAAATCTTTATTTCTCATCAAATTTGGATGGGAGTTTTTTTCTTTGGATTCCTCTTGTTGTAAGCTTTCATTTGTTTGTAACAGATTTTTAGTAGCTCTTAAGGTTTCCGAGCTTTATTAGGTCAAAAAGAGATCTAAAATGGCAATTTTCTGAAATATGCAAATTCTTAGGATTTTGATGTTTTTCTATCCCCCTGCTTAGCGAAAGCGGGGGGTTATGTAATGCAGTCCTTCTGTATGTACATGTAGGTACGTATGTGTGTAGTGCTCCCAGATAGCTCTGGAACTATAAGAGGTAGAAATTTGAAACTTGGCACCATGATACTAGAGTATGATCTGCACTAGCGCGCTAGGGGTTCGGAGTTTCTGTCAAACGCCCTAGGGGCAAATTATGGGCGAAAACGAATTTTTGTGATATCCAATAATAGAAGAAATCTCCATGGCTATTTAGGCTAGAAAGTTGAAACCCAGGAATCCACTCACATACATATGTAGCAACTTCACAGAGGGCGTCAGAATTTTCGTATGACCCCTCAGGGCATGGCCTCTAGGGGGTCCAAAAAACGAAAAAACGATTCAGCTAGAACTCCTCTTACACCTTAAGTTGCAGAAACCTTGTTTTGAGGGTATAATTAACACTATAAAAGTTGTCTGTGCCGAAGGTTTCAGAATTTTGAAATTTGCCCTCAGGGCGGATTAATGAGCGAAATTGTTATTTTGAGTTATCCAGTAATATGCGAAATTTTCTGAAGTAATTATGTTTGGAAGCTGAAACTTTCTATATGAGTTCCATTATGTTTATCTAATTTACTAATGATAGTGGACATTTGGTATGACCACTGGGGGCATGCCCTTAAGGGACGAAAAAACTTAAAACAATAAGTAATCAGCATATGGTTGGAACTTTATGTATAATGTTCATTTAATGGTTTACATTTTCATGGGGAATTACTTGAATCCAAGATAAGAATTTTGAATTTTGGCATTGGTGAATTTGGTAAATTTCCTGAAAATGTCAAAGACCAATAATTTTTGAAATTCTAACATGAAATCATATAATTAAGTAACTCTTTAATGTCACAAGGTAGTATGAACACTTAAACTTCAAAAATATGATTCTTATATTGGTAAATTTCCTCAACCTCTCAAAGACTCATTACTTTTTGGAATTTTACCTAGCAACCATATCTTTTTTATGCCCTATTTTATCAGTGATCATTTTCAATAGTCAGATTCCAAAAACTGATTCTAATTTTGGTAAATTTCCTGAAAGTCTTAAAGACCTGTTATTTTTTTTTGGAATTCTACCTAGCAACCATATCTTTTTCAATTCCAAACAGTATTAATGATCATTTTCAATAGTCAGATTGCAAAAATCTTTGATTCTTATTTTGGTAAATTTCATGAAAGTCTTCAAGACCTGTTATTTTTTTTAATTCTACCTAGCAACCATACCTTTTTCAATTCCTTACAGTAATGATGATCATTTTCAATAGTCAGATTTCAAATAACTTTGATTCTAATTTTGGTAAATTTCCTGAAACTCTCAAAAACCTATTATTTTTTTGAATTCTACCTAGCAACCGGCATTTTTGAGTCTGGACCGGCAAATAATTATCCGTGTCGGACCAGAGGACTGGCAAGAGATTTCATCTGTCCATTGGTTGTTGCCTCTGTTTATCTGCATGTCAATAGAAAATGTTTCAACCGGTCTTTAAACTATAACATTCCTTACTTTCTTTATTAAATTTTTGCTTTAGAGTACAAGCTTTATCCAATTTTGACTACGAAATCGCAAATGGCTGACTTCCGATTTTGTACATAAGAACCGGAACGGAGAAAACACGATTTTTTTCCGGATTTTCGTCACAATGGTCCGGCAAGTTCACTTTCGGTCCGGCAATTTTTCTTGCTTGTCGGACCAAATGACCGGCAGAATTTTTCAACTTTCGGAAAGCCTGCTAGCAACCATATCTTTTTCCATTCTTAACATTTATGATGATCATTTTCAAATGCCAGATCATTTGCAGATTGCAAAAAACTTTTATTCTAATTTTGGTAAATTTCCTGAAACTCTCAAAGACCTGTTTTTTTGGTATTCTACCTTGCAACCATACCTTTTTCAATTCCTCATATTACAATTCATTGTTTTCAATAGAAAGACTGCTAAAATCTTCTGCTCTTGTTCGAGTAAATTTCCTGAAATCCACCGAGACCAGTATTTTTGGGAATTCAACCTAGCAAGCATATCTTTTTCAATCCCTTACAGTAACGGTGATTGTTTTCAATAGTAAGATTGCAAAAATCTTTAATTTTGAATTAAATTTATATTGATGATTCCATATATACATTTTCACCCCAGGGGGTGGAACGCCACTTATTTTTATACCCCCCACCTAGAGAAAAAAATTAAACATATAATTATACTATAAGAATACAATAGAAATTTACCCACCACCAACAGAAAAAATAATAAATGATGTTCCACCCCCCGATGGGAATTTTAAATGGAATAGCCCTAATTAATAGCACAGGTAGAAAATAGTTTAAATTGGACATTCTCATGTTAGATTTGAACTTTTTTTTATTAATTTGAAATTTGATAAATATCATAATTCTTAAATTTTCAGATAAAAAAATACTGAAATTATTATTCCATTTCCTTTTTTTCAAAAAGATGATTTTTATAATGTATGTTTTTATGGGATCCAACTGTAACCAAATACATGATTTTTAGATTAAATTCAGATTCAACTTTTATTATTCTAAACTATATATAGTTTGTGATAAACAAAGATAAATGAACAAAAAAATCAAAAATAATAATAATAATATAATAAATACAAGCAAAAACACATTAATGAGAGTCCCCTGCCCACAGTTCTAAAGACTTTTCAAGAAGAAACCTTGTTTCCCTTGCGAAAATTTATCCTGGTGGTTCAAGATTGACCAGGATATCTCTGGATATCTTGTCATATCCTGAAACATCCTGGTCTGTGAGTTGCTGAAAAAAATATCCTGAGATATCTTGAAGTCAGGATCAGGATATTTTCAGGAGGTTTCATGACTAACTTTTGCCCATCATTATACCAAGATTTGTCAGGATTTTTCAAGACTTTTATATGAACTAAAGTCCTGACCTCAAGAAATGTCAGGACTTTTATTTTTTACATCATTTTTCAGTATTTGTTGTAACTCTAATTAAACTCATACCTGTGAAATTTTTTTCTAAAATGACAAATAATGTTAAAAATGTTTCTCACGTGAAAATCAAAATTTAAAAAAAAAGGTATAGATCAAACTTTCAATTCTATAAAGTTTGATAACTAAATACCGAAGTTACTGTGAATTTACTGTGAATTGATGTGATTATAGTAGATATTCTGAAATTAAGGAGAAACATGGCAAAAATGCCTTATATATATAAATTAAGAACTTTTCATTAAAAATACAAAATTCAAGCATATAGTATACAGATTATGAGACTATTAGTCTTATAATCAATGGCACTGCAAAGTTGAAGGTGAAAATTGAATAAAATGTTTTCAAAGTAAATTGCAACAAGGTGACACAGACATGGACAGATAGACAAACACTTGCAAATTGGTCAAAGATAATTTTATCTACGTGAAAATTTAAATAATGGTGATGCTATTAACAGTTACAGTATTTCCAATACAAAGCTTGCACACAAATTTTCAGTTCAGTCTTTGTAAGATGATTAATGTACATATCTTTATAAAAACAAATTCCTTATACACATGTACTAGTATAAAAAGTTATGAACAAATTTGTTACTTTATCATGTTTATTGAGCCAAAAACCAGAGGATTTTTCTGCAGTTTGTCTTCATTATTATTTTATTTTTAACACAAGTTTTTATTTCTAATTATTTTTACTTGCCATGGCTTATTAATATTTAAAAAAGCTATTTTTTCCCTTTTACTCCAGAACTGAGATACAAACATAATATTATTCTTAATACCCAATGGCATATTAATTTAGAATATTATAAAACACTTTTATATCATGATAACAGATGGTTAAAATTATCAGGACATGCTTACCCTTCCGGAGCACCTGATGTCACTCTCAGTTTCACTGGAGTTCACACTGTGAGTGCCTTTGTTCTGAATGTTGTGGTTTCTGGTTCTGTGCTTTGTGTCTGTCTGGCGTCATTGTTTTTGTGTCTAACATCATTTTTTTCTCTGTTCTCGTTTTTGCCCTGTCTTTGGACTTCGATTTTTGTGAATTTCACCCCTTTGTTCCTTCGGTATTCTACTGCCATTGTTTAACACATTTAAGCTTCTATACATCAAAAAGACAGAAAAAATTCATGTTATTTGACCACTACACACAAGGCCAACAGTATAATCTCTTTCTGCTTATTACATCACTGTAGTTGTTCGTGTCACATAGTTAAAAGTGTCCAAAAAAATATTTTGTTATACATGATATATGAAATGGTATGCTCTTTTAGATTATTGTAGAAATGCTTTTTGCCCTATAATCATGATAATTAATGAACAAAACTAAAGTATGTTGAATTATTATTATTTTGTGTTTTCAGATGACTTGGATATGTTTAATGGACCAACAGATACACAACCTGCTGATGTAAACAGCTATGAAAACTTTGAAGAAGTTTCACAGGTAAAAAAGATCAATCAGTATAATAAGCATGATAAGTATAAGGCCATTATTTTTTTATGACCCCAGATCGAGGATGGGGGGGGCATATTGTTTTATTGTTTTGTCTGTTTGTCTGTGCATCCGAAACTTTAACCTTGGCTATAACTTTTGAACTATGTAAGGTAGACTTTTCATACTTGGCAAGTGTATAGGTCTAGTCAAGAGGAACATTACTATGCTAAAAAAAAATTAGGTCAGGTCAAAGGTCACAGAGGTCAAAAAGGGGTGAAATTGGCTGTTTTCGCATATTTGGCTGTAGAATCCTTATTATTTATCCTATTGAGACAGGGTTTGTTTTATGTTATCATACCCCCCGCAAACAAAGTTTGGGGGGTATATAGGAATTACCCTGTCCGTCCGTCTGTCTGTCCGTCTGTCCGGCCATGTAACTTGTCAGCGCATGATCTCCTAAACGGCTACTTGGATTTTAATGAAATGTTACACAGTTGTAGTACACCAACTGAAGATGTGCATGAAGTCATATGGTTGCTGCCAGATATTTTGAAGGGGAGATAATTTGTCTTTGAATATTTTCTCGAAAAGGGAGGAGGACGAACCTTGTCAGGGCATGTTCTCCTAAACGGCTGCTTGGATTTTGATGAAATGTTACAAAGTTGTAGTACACCACCTGAAGATAAGCATGAAGTCATATGGTTGCTGTTGGAAATTTTGAAGGGGAGATAATTTGTCTTTGAATATTTTCTCGAAAAGGGGGGAGGACGAACATTGTCAGCGCATGTTCTCCTAAATAGCTACTTGGATTTTGATGAAATGTTACACAGTTGTAGTACACCACCTGAAGATATGCATGAAGTAGTATGCTTGCTTTCTGAAGTTTTAAAGGAGAGATAATTTGTCTTTGAATATTTTCTGGCAAAAGGGGAAGACAAACTTTGTTAGCGCATACATGTTCTCTTAAACAGGTATTTGGATATTGATGAAATGTTACACAGTTGTAGCATACCACCTGAAGATTTGTATGAAGTAATATGGTTGCTGTCTGAAATTTTGAAGAGGAGTTAACTTTTCTTTTTATAATTTCTGGGAAAAAGAGGGAAGGTATATCTATGTGTCCATACTTGTAGTGTGTCTACATTTGTACTGTGTCCACAAATGTATTGTGTCCACATACACTTAAGTTTACACTTGCCATATTGATTCAGGGTTCAATTAGCGGGGGGTATAACTGGCTGCCATTCGGCGACA
>MJUU01035967.1:72932-89033 GCA_002080025.1 Modiolus philippinarum
GTCTGCCATATGGCTTTTGACCTTGACCTCAATTTCATGGTCTAGTGAACAAAGTTGAGTGTTTCTGATTAGAATAGTTTCTTAATTACTGTAAGTGGAATGGTAATAATATTTGGCTTGTAGGTTGCTCTTGAGTAGTGCATGACTGTTTTAGCGACAAGCAGGGACGGGCGAGACATCTATTAGGGTCCACTCTTGTTTATTGTTGTACAGCATATGGAATTTTTCGTCACAATTTTATCTGAAACTGTAAGCGGGATTCAATTGTTTTTATGCACAGAGCTTCCCTATGGTCCAATCTTTTGTGTATTCTGATTTCAAGGTTACGCCATAAGCACTTCCTGTTTGCCGAGACGTAATTGTTTTTCATTGTTGTACAATATATGGAATTTTTTCATCACAATTTTTTCTGAAACTGTAAGTGGGATTCAGTTGTTGTTTTGCACAGGGTTTCCTTATGGTCCAATCTATCGTGTATTCCAATTTCAAGGTTAATTCATCAGCACTTCCTTTTGCTTAGACGTTATTGTTTTTCATTATTGTATAAAACATGTATATGGAATTTTTTGTCACAATTTCTTCTGAAACTGTAGTGGGATTCAATTGCTGTTTTGCACAGAGCTTCCTTAATATGGTCCAATCTATTGTGTATTCGGATTTCAAGGTTACATCATAAGCAGTTCCTGTTTGCCTATATGTCATATTTCTTCAATGGCATTTTTCGTTACAATTTTTTCTGAAATTGTAATTGGGATTCACTTGTTGTTTTGCACAGAGCTTTTTTATGGTCAAATCTTTCGTGTATTCCAATTTCAAGGTTATGTGATAAGCACTTCTTGTTTGCTGAGATGTCATTGTTTTTCATTGTTGTACAATATATGGAATTTTTCGTCACAATTTCTTTTGAAAATGTAAGGCAGATTCAATTGTTGTGCAGACAGTTATCCTTGAACATGTTGGTAACTAGGATTATATCATTGTGTTTATACTTGTATTGTGTCAACACTTGTACTGTGTCTGTACCTGTATTGTGTCCCTATTCAATTAAATTTGCACTTGCCACATTAATTCAGGGTTCAATGAGTGGGGTATATCAGGCTGCCATTCGACGCCAGCTCTTGTTTGTAAATGTCAAAAATTACCTTCAGAATGTTTATTCCCATTTATTGCATATCAGTTCAAAATTCTGACATTTCATTGGTTTAATACTGGTCAGCTGACATGTTGAATTCTGGATTATTGAATGCGCCAGTCCAATTTTCTGTTATTGACGGTCAATATCAGCTTGAAGTCGGACTGCTGGATTTGAGTTGATTTCCCTTTTATAAAATACATTTTACGTAAATCAAAACATGGCAATGCAACAAATAATGATTTACATTAATTTTCAATGATTTCGATCAAATACAGTAACATCATTTAATTTAAAAAATAACAATTTGAAATTAATCCAATGAAAATCAGTTTAAAGAAGGGACTTGATTTTTTTTAAGATCAATGTTTTTTTTTTATTTTAAAGAATTAAAAACTATAGACATTTAAGAAGCTGGGGCTTTAGATATGTTTTGTTTCGTGTTTATATATTTTGTCATTTGTTTATTGTTATACTTTTTTTGTTATTATTTAATAAAACATAAGCACAGTGCCTTCTTGTTGCATAATATATCAATTGGTATTTCTTCAATGCAATAAACACAATAGTAAATTACATTAAAGACAGTATCACAAAATTTGGACTTCCCTCGGTTAGGATATGTACCCAGGAAACTGATTTGACCCTCTCCTTCAGCTCGGGCCATATCAATTTTCTTATCCATATCACAACCCTTGGGCAGTCTTAATTTTGTGATATTGCCTTCAATGTCATTTACTATTTTGTAATTATTCCTACAAACAATTACTAGTTGGATAATAAGATTTTCCCACTTATAGTGGTTTACAGTTGAAGATGACTTGTTGAAGATTGATACATGAAACATAAATTTGCATAGGAAAATGTCCTAGGATTGTTGATTTTTGTAGTACATTGCACAACAATGGTAACCATGACTAAAGGTCCTAAAACACTTTATGTAACAATATAAAGTACACTTAAATGGGGATTATAGGTTTACAGATATTTCTTTTTGTAGTTTAAGGAAGCAAAAAATACTTTTATTCATTCAAAATGAAAGACTGGGACATCTGTCATGTGTGTAAGATTAATTCTACTTGTTTTCTCTCGTTTCCCTTTGCTCAAACCTAGAAGAAGACAATTTCTTCAAGTCATTGTCGGTCTAGAAAGATTTCTTTATTTTTAATCTGATCAAATGCAAGAACCTATTATTCTTCTGTAAATGATGGTTTATGGTGCGAGACAAGTCATTGCGAGATCGATGCAGGCGACCTTGTCTCCCAGTGGTAAATGACCAATCATAAATGCTCAATTTTGTGATACAATAATCGTAACCATAACTAAACTTCATAAAACACCTTACGTCACAATGTAAGGTACACTCAAATAGCAATGACGTTACTCGCACAGTATAGGTTTTCAGATGTTTGTTGTCATATCTTACGGAAGATATTCTACTTACATTCGATCAAAATCAAAGATCGGAATATCTTTCACTCATGTAAGAAATTTTTCGTCTTATTCTCTCTTTCGCTGCACTTCACTCAAGAAAAGACTGAATTTCTTAAATTCATGAAAGAAACCCCAATCTTTGATCTGCTCTCATTTAGGAAGCTCTTAATCTTCTCCTTTGTCAGTCAGTGTTTACTTTTTGGTATTCATTAGGGAAAAGTGGGAGATATATTTGTAAAACTAGACATCACTTTATAACACAAATATATTTTAGATAAAGAAGAAGCAGAAAAGAAAGCAGAAATGAGGGAAATAGCTAAAAAAGAACTTGATGACTGGTACAAACATCACGCTGAACAGTTAGAGAAAACAAAAGAGAACAATCGGTATGTAGTGTATTTGACTGAAATCTTTTGTCGGTGCTAACTATTTATAAAGGTAAAAATGTTAGTTTGTGATCAATGTTGCTCAAGATTTTTGTCAAGAATACCGCTTAAGTGCATGCTAGGAGCCTGCTTGATCTCCCTTGAGGGGTGAAAATTATTCACCTCTGGTTGAAGACCCTCGGGTAACATCAAGATGTAGACAGGAATAAAAGCCCTGTCTTTGATAAACTGGAGTTTTCTATGTATTGTGTGCGTTTTTGTCACATGTACATTCACTCCATATCCTTTCATTTTTCCTAGTTTGTGAGTACTTTTTTTGTCATTTCTTTTACCTGAGAGACATTTTTGTGTTTTTTTATCAAATTTGAATAAATCTGGCATTCAGAAATTTTAGTGTCCACTTTGTTTACCTGGAAATAACATTAGCTCAATGTTAATGCATTGTCTTACTATTATCACCAAGAAATCCCAACAAGTTTTGTGGCTCAACATAAAAATTCATCACCCTACCCTAAATTAACCAGTATATATCTGCAGAAGGGGGAGTGACAAGGTTTGCACATTTTACCTGTGTATTATTTATAGATGTTTTAAATTCAGTCCCAGAATATATCAATACATTTTCATTTTCTTAGGCACATAATTTAATTCTTTATGAATATTGTTTGAAATGTCTCATTGTATGCATTTCTGGTGTTTATTGCTGGTATAAAAAATGTTATAAAGTAATTATTCTTTGATAATTTGCAAGTCAAGGTAAACCACCACAGGTCTTGTTTTCTCCATTTATCAGTAATCTTCCATTGACAACAAAGGTGCAATTTTTAACATGTCTGAAATCTAGATATTTTTAAAAAAATATAATTAATTGTTTAGGCCATTTAAAATATCAAAAGAAAGTGTTTGTTTCTCAAGCCTTTTCATTTTAAATTAGATGTTTTGTTTTTCATGGATGTCACTGAAATGTAATTTAGATTTAACTTTTATGACAGATTTTTGATTCACCTGAGTTTAATTACTAAGATATTGGAACAAACAGTTAAGGTTTGGTAGGATTTTGAGTTTTAAAAGTCCTAGTTGCAAATAAAAAATGTTGGTGGATATTGAAAAAAAAAAGTTTTTACAGATGCCAGCAGGGCTTGAGAAACAAATATTTTTTTTAATGGCCTTATGTATTTTACATTTTATATGCTAGCATATGCTTAATTTTCATTTTCTTTATTGAAATAATGCTCTCCAAAAAAAAGGTAAACACACAATATGATTTGGAATATAAACAGCAGAAACCACAAAATATTACACATGGCCAATTTGTGTATTTTTCAAAAGTTATGTTTTCCATATAAAACATGTGTAAAACTGTTACAGATTCATTGTATTAACACAGACATGACAGTATACTATTGTTATTTCATTAATCATGCTACAGGTCTATAAGTCTTTCAAAAATTTACAACAAGTCAGGAATTTTTCAACAAATCCACTTAAAGGTTCTAGAAACCTCTTGATTTTGTAATAATATTGATATTTTTAAGTGTAGTTGATTTTTTGTGAAGGCAAAAACACTAGAAAAATGGAAATAAGTCATTCTGCTGAAGGCTGAATTGTTTATCTTATTTGTGGAATTATTATATAGTTGTTACTAATAATAGATTATATGTTTTCAATCATTCAGCCGGGATAATATGTAAGTACTGTGGGTCGATAAAGCATGCTGAGACATGGTATTTGTACTTCTGTTGTAAAAATAAGTGGTTATTATACCCCCCGCAAACAAAGTTTGGGGGGGTATATAGGAATCACCCTGTCTGTCTGTCTGTCCGTCCGTCTGTCCGTCTGTCCACACTTCTCGTAAGCGCAACTCCTCTTTAACCACTTAAAGGATTTTGATGAAACTTTACACAAAGGAAGGACACTATATGGAGATGTGCATGAAGGAATATAATTATTGTCCAAAACCAGGAAGGGGAGATAATTTGACTTTTGACTTTTCGTTCATTCCTTATGTATGGGTTACCTTGTAAGCGCAACTCCTCTTAAACCACTCGAAAGAATTTAATGAAACTTTACACAAAGTAAGAACAATATATAGAGATGTGCATGAAGGAATATAATTATTGTCAGAAACCAGGAAGGGGAGATAATTCGACTTTGAGTTTTCATTGATTCCCTATGTATTGGTTACCTCGTACACACAACTCCTCTTAATCCACTTGAAGGATTTTGATGAAACTTTAGACAAAGGAAGAACGCTATATGTAGATGTGTAAAATGTCAAATAGGCTGAAAAAAAGGGGGAATTTTATATTTGTCTGATTTAGACAGGGTGTTTTCATTGGAACCCTTGTGAAAATTTCTTTCTTGAAGATTATATCATTGTGTCCATACTTGTATTGTGTCCACACTTGTACTGTGTCCACAGCTGTATTGTGTCCACACCAACTGAATTTTGCACTTACCATATCGATTCAGGGTTCAATGAGCGGGGGGTATATTTGGCTGCCATTTGGCGACAGCTCTTGTTTCATAATTGTATAGTGTTTGTTCTAAGTTTCAGGAAAGAATGGATAGTTTTCAAATTTACAATGTATAACCTTAAAGCAGCTCTTACACTACACCTTTAGCTATTAGACAAATTGTACATGTACCCTATAAAGTGTATTAAATTTATTAAATACATGTAGATATACATTGTATAGTCTTTAACATTGTTTCCAGTTTATTACGTATATTTCTCACATCAAGATAGTTAAATTTTCACATTTTAAAGTTCGAGGTTTACCTGAGAACTATAAAATGTGAAAATTTAACTATCGAGATGCGAAATGTTATCGTAATAAACTGGAAAACAATGTTAGAGTTTTTTTCTCTAATTTCTACGAAGTAAAGCAATCTCCATAGTCTCCAGTCTCAAGTATGCTGCCATTTTGTTGCTTTCATCGTTGCTATGTGTATTATTGCGCCATTCATTGAAAGCGGTGTTGAATATAATATTTTTGATAGAAATGTAATATTATCAAGAAATTGAGTTATCTTAGTCATGAAAATGCGAAAAAATATTTCTGTAGACAATGATGCAGGTGTTAATTTCATAAACATATGGTTGCACTATTTCTAGGAACTTACATGATTGACCAATCAGCAAGTGAGATCAATTTCCAAACATCTTGTTTATTAATTTCATCTTACATCATTTGGGAAGTATTTATTTCGAACAAGAATTAGAGAAAACTGAATAGATCTTGTCATTGAATGATAATAACTTCAATGGTTTCAGATGATTTTAGTTTTTTTACAGAATTTTTACGGAAGAAATATGTGCCATCATTAAGTCAAAATAAAAGATAGGGATATCTCTCTTGCAAGAAAATCTGTGTATTTCTATCTTGATTGAATGATCTCCACAAATCAAGAAATTTCTTACACTTTTGAAACAAACCAAACTTAAATGTAATTTCATGCAAGAACTAATAATTCTGTATTAGGCCCTATCAAGTTAATTTGTAGATTCTCATCCACCTGAAACAATCAATCTGGGGTCGGTGGGAGGGTTTCATTTTTATGCCCCGCCCGCGAATGTGGAAGGGGCATATAGTGTTACCCTTGTCTGTCCGTATGTCCGGTTAAGTTTTGCGTTTAAGCCCATTTCTCAGAAACTGTAAGGTATAGAACAATGATAGTGGACCAGTAGGTAAATCTTGGATAGTACTACATAGTTCACTAGACAGTTTGATACTTTGACCTATATTTCATGGTTGAATGACCCTGGTTAAGTTTCGTGTTGAAGTCCATTTCTCAACAACTACATGTTATAGGACAATGATGTTTCATCAAATTATTTGCCTTGATGAGTACTACCCAAATCATTGACAATTAGGTGGCTTTGACCTACATTTTACACTTATGTGACTTTGGTTAAGTTTTGCGTTAAAGTCCATTTCTCAACAACTACACATTATAGAACAATAATGTTTCATCAAAATAATTGCCTTGATGAGTACTACCCAAATCTTTGACAATTAGGTGGCTTTGACCTACATTTTACGCTTCAGTGACTTTGGTTAAGTTTTGTGTTAAAGTCCATTTCTCAACAACTACACATTATAGGACAATGATGTTTCATCAAATTAATTGCCTTGATGAGTTCTACCCAAATCATTGACAATTAGGTGGCTTTGGCCCACATTTTACGCTTCAGTGACTTTGGTTAAGTTGTGTGTTTAAGTCTATTTCTCAACTACTATGTATTGTAGCATCATAATATTTCACTGTAACATTCAACTAAAAGAGATCTGCCCATTTCACCAACAATTGAGTGACCATGACCTACATTTTATGGTTGAATGACTTTGGTTAAATTTTTGATTTCATCACAATTCAGTGACAGGGAACTAATTTTATGAATGATTGACTTGAGTTAATCTGTTGCGATAAATTTATTCATGTTATTAGCAGGGCATCCGTGTCTTACAGACACATTCTCTAGTTTTTTTACTGATTTTCACTAAAATTCATAGGAATTTAAAGAAAATTTCTGAAAAATTGAAAATTAAAATAAAATTGAGCTTAGAAAAAAATGGGGCGGGTGGGGGATGAGAATCTATTAATTAATTTGATGCTCCCTTATCGGTTATTTGTATGAATATCCTTTGATCTACAGAGACTGCTTTCTCAGTATCACCAAAGTCGACACTATAACGAAAATATCGGGTCACTATGAAGGCGTCACGTGCAGGTTCTTATGCTGACATCATGTTTTGGTACTATTTTTTTGTGTTCATACGCGTAATATGTTGAATGAAGAATGCAAGACATTACTGCAAATAATCAATAGATTAATTGAGCTAAAATAGAAATTTCAGCCTATCTCTATTTATAAGGGAGTTCTATTTATCATTTTGTGAATTACCAATAAAAGAAATAAAGGACATTTCGTTTTTGATACCGACTTTATCACGGCGTAACACATCAAGCTCGCCCTTATAGGCTCACTTATAAAGACCATGAATAATAAAAATACAATGTCCTATATTCCATATATATAATTAGCGAAACAGAACTGAACATGGCAAACACCTATCTCTACAGCCTCAAGGGTTGTAGTTGGAGCTTGATTGAAATTTTTGTTGTTGTTGTTGTTAAACACATAGTTTGAGATAGTTTATATCATCCACTTTATTGTGTTGTCAAAGGTATTTCATGGATTTATAGAAGTTAGTGCTGGTTCACAAGTAATCAAACACAGAGTTTGGAGATACTTATTATGTTAATATGAAAAAAAACACAAGATTCTTTTCCCCTCCTATCCAGATTTTCATGAACTTGAAAAGCACTTCCTCTAGATCTTTTTTTGCTGCATTTTGATTTGATAATTTTTTTGACAATTCCAGTATTTTTTACTTTAACTGATAAAAAGTAAAATAAGAATTTTCCTGCCTGTCTTTAGTTTTCCAAAAGGTTGAATGAGAAACTAGGAATACAATGACGGTAATGAAATACTAGTACAAACCAATTACACATGAATTATGTTTAAATCTTATAGCAACGTAAAAGCCAAAACACCCAAGATCTCACATCTCCCAGTTTGATTATAACTGAAACAGACCATAGTCTTTTACTGGGTGAAGAATTGTGTATTAAAAGAAAATATCTTAAATTCTAATGTAGTTTGTCATTAATCCTGTTATCTGATTGGTTAATACTATAATTTTCAAGGTATAGATTTCATGGTTGACATTCCTGAAATTGACACGATTAATATGCGCTTGTTTATGAAATAAATGTAGGCAATACACATCGCTTCAACTTCTGTATTTGATTGTAAACATTCAGCTTGTGGTGACACATGTTGAAAGAGAGTAACAAAATTCTCACAGCGAAGAGGAAAGTGTTAAGAAGCAGATTTCGATGAGCGTTATGACATACGCAGACGACAGCACCTATACTACTTACATTTCAAATGTTATCTCCAATACAAAGGACATTCATTAAAAAGCTTACCAGAAAGTTTCGTTTACACTCTCATTCATTTCCAAGATGTAAATCGGCTGTGTGCCATCCGACAAATGTCCAGACTGAGTTAAAAATATTAAATTACAAATTAACCCATGAATATTTCCCTGATGTTTAGCCTTGAAACTCTAGCAATACTTCACTGTATGGTCATGTGAAGTTATCCTTACAAGGATCCATTTGATTTGACCATGCCTCTGAATGTCCCATGGGAATACAGAAACTTCTTTTTCACACGAATCTTGTTGCCATCTCCGAGACCGAATGCACAAGTGATGGCCCGTTTATCACATTTTTGACAAGTAACCAACTGTCTGTTCAGCTGTTCCTAAATACATTCAGCAGAAAACAACTCACATGTCAATGTTATGCTACCATATTTCCAAATCCAGTAAGCCTCAATAAATTACAAATATCCTTTCCCTTCGACTGACAGTTGGAAACCCGTTTGTCTGTGCCATATTGCCCTAGTAAAATGACATGCACTTTTGGTTTTGAAAAAGAAAATCGTTCATGCCAAATATTTTTATTTAAATACAATGAATAATTTCAAATAACATAATTAAATCTCTGATTTTATTTAAAATCCAGTCGAAAATAAATGAATTATTGTTAATTATATAACGGGACTATATTCCAGGTGGGGTAATATTGCAATTCGCCATTCTTATGTTGATTTCAATAGTAGTTCATGTAAAAATGTACAACTACATTAGAATGGAGATAACTGTATTGTATTTGAAGATTTGGAGGCATCAGTTGGGGATTTGGTGGTTGCAAATATCCGTTTACTGGCTCCGCTAACATGTCGTTAGTAAACTCAATTTGCGACCATCAAATCCCCAATTGATGCCTCCAAATCTTCAAATACAATACAGTTATCTCCTAATTACGTGAAGGAATTGATGTTTAATGTTAGTAGCAATATACATGCATGTATCCGGATAACGATTTAAAAATACATGCAAGCATGGCAATCCTCACATCACAACAACAGAATTAGATTTGATTCTGTGTAAAAACAACTGTTCTACATGTAACACCCAACAGAAAGATCTGATAAATAACCAATAAATGTCATTTTCCATCTCTTTTCTTAGATAAATACAAATGTAGGTACAATTTAATACTCCAATCCTCAAATAGTATCAAAGAGTAGTTAGTGAAATGAGAGTAACCTTACTTAATTACGTTGATGAATCTTTTTAAAAAATGAAGTTTTCTATTTTAGTGCCTCTGAAGCAGCATTTGTGAAAGAACGAGATGAAACACAACCTGGAGGTGAATGGGAAAAGATTTGTCGCTTGTGTGAATTTAATCCTAAAAATTCCAAAAATTTGAAGGATGTTTCACGTTTTAGGTCGATATTACTCCAGTTAAAGCAGACACCACTTGTTAGATAAGCCATGATCAAAACATTAGAAAACATTCCATTTTGGTTGTTATGAAGGCAAGATGCATGTAAATTGTTGAAAGATTGGGAGGGAGGTCATGAACAATGTTTTATGCTTAATTTTCTGTCAAAGTTTTATTGGTTTAAAGTGTCATTAGATATGTGTTTATTTATAGATGTCTGGAATACTCACATAAAACACCTGTTTTTGAAAAATATATTTTGTAGCTAACTCTTTCATGTAAATTCACTCTTGAGAAGCTTCATGATTTTTAGCATTTTAACTGGTGGATATCTGAAATGTCTGAGTTTTTCTGGTTATTGAAAATATATAATTTTCACATCAACATATACATCAATAGTTTTACTGTAGGAAGTGGTGTAAAGTATGAAAATGTCTTGTTTGTTTTTGGTAGTGCATTTGTGCATTGTTTTAGATCTTTAAGAGCACATGTAACAATTTGAAACCCAACAACATTTTGGTTTGTTTAATTATCAATTTTTATGGACCAATTGAGGAAAAAAGTAAAGTTCAAATATCAATTTGAAAATTTTATGTAGATAAACATATACAATAATTGACCAAACAAAATCTTTTGATCAGAAAGACGCTTAAATTTCTCATTTGAATCATGTCGAGTTGAAACATAGGGCTAATATCTATAGAGTTGAGTACGCCCTTACATAAAAAGGAGTTAATAGAGCCTTTCACGATAACTGCGGTCCTGCGATTTTGAGTGGAAAATAACAACAGTTCCCGCAAAAATGACGTGGTAGGACAATTAATCAAGACATCACGTATACTATGACGTTGCATTTTACCCACTCAAAGGCATATNATCTTTTGATCAGAAAGACGCTTAAATTTCTCATTTGAATCATGTCGAGTTGAAACATAGGGCTAATATCTATAGAGTTGAGTACGCCCTTACATAAAAAGGAGTTAATTGTGCTTTCAGATTATCAAAAAAGTTCCCCTAGGATGAATAATGATTATTAGTTTTATTTTACATATATTAAGTAGTGTTTGACCTATGATTATTTGGTCATCAATCAACCACAAAATATTTTTCTTTCATACAATTACTAGACAGACTGAATGTTGTATGTAAAGTGTTGTTTCTCAGACTAATATGTATATATTTTATAAGCAATAGGATTGTAAGAGTGTTAAAAACATAATCACAAACAGAATATTCTTTCAGTTTGTTTCAAGAATTAGATAGATACAGAAACAAATATGCATTACATGAACAAATTTTGTAACAGATGTCAACTACAGTTGATACTTTTTTCTTTAACAAAATTTTAAATCAAGAAAATTCATTATTGTTATGCATCAGAGTTTGTATGTAAAAAGTAATCATTCAACCATGTAATGTTAGGGTGCAATTATTGTCATGTATACATATGTATAATAAATTTATATGGTACATATTGTTTAATTTTATATTGATGTCCATGCCTTTGTCTTGCCTGAAACAAAAGTCGCAAGTCACAGAAAGCGAGACGTAGGCGTGCAAAGTATGACAGCGACAGTGGTGTAAACTCAAGATATTATATAGACCCCTTTGATGTAGGAACTTTATATTTGGTCCATAAGTAGCTTATGCCAAACCCTACCTGGCAGACACAAAATTATAACTCCTTGACCGATATTTAGCGGTTCAGCGCCCAGGTTTAAGTTTTTTTGCTTAAGTCTGTTTTTCAATAACTACAAGTGATAAGTCAATGATATTTGGTATATTGCTTGATCTTGGTTAGTACACAACAGTCTGTCATATGGCTTTTGACCTTGACCTCAATTTCATGGTCCAGTGCCCATGTTTTGTATTTTTGCTTAAGTCTGTTTCTCAATAACTACAAGCTATAGATCAATATATTTGGTATATAGCTTGGTCTTGGCTAGTACATGTAAGACTGCCATAAGGCTTTTGACCTTGACCTCAATTTCATGGTCAGTGCCCAGGTAAAGTTTCTTTGCATAAGTCTATTCTCAATAACTACAAGTGATATGTCAATGATATTTGTTATATAGCTTGGTCTTGGATAGTACATGTCAGTCTGCCATATGGCTTTTGACCTTAACCTCAATTTCACGGTGCAGTGCCCAGGTTAAGTTTTTTCTTTTGACAGTGACTGCATTTTCACGGTTCAGTGGCCAGATGAAGTTTTTATGCCCCCACCCTTAGACAACGGTGGAATTAAGTTTAACCCTTGTACGTACTTTCGTACATAGGTAGGAGAATTTTTGTGGAGGATTTCTCAGCTAGTGTATGCAGTAATGATTTGATATTTGGTCTGAAGCTTTGGTAGGATGAGTTAAACCGTGTCTCCACTTTTCAAGTCGGTGACTCATCATCTTCCTGTTTGCTGATAACTATCTGCATGGCGGGGCATCTGTGTCCCATGGACTCATTTTATTAACCGGGTTTTCCCGTTGGGAAATCCGGTTATTGAAATGCTGATGTACGGTGGATGGGCAGGCGGGCGGCTTCCAGATCTTTTAAGCGCAACTCCTCTGTAACCGTGCGACAGATTTTCATTAAACTTTGTATGTAGCAAGGACGTCGTATGTAGATGTGCATATTGTCGGGAATTTTTCATCGTACAATTTTTATACGACCACAAAAATTTTGCAGTCGTATTATGGTACGGCGCAGTCGTCGGTGTCAGGCGTCTGTGACCAGCATAACTTTGTTTCTAGTGGACGGATCATCTTCAAATTTCAGTATGTGGTTTCTTGGCATAATGGCAATCCCGGTTTTTAATTTTGGGTTTGTGGCCCCACCCATTTCAGAAAAAGGGGTCAGATTGGGTATTTTTGTGTCTGTGGACAGCATAACTTGGGTTCCATTGAAATGATCATTTTCTTTGGATTCCTCTTGATGTAAGCTTTCAGTAATATGCAACGGATTTGGCGTATCTCTTACCGTTTCCGAGCTATGAAGGGCCGAAGGGGACCAAAATCATAAATTTACAGATAACCTAAAATTTTTATTTTTCATCGGATTTCAATGGGATTTTTTTCTTTGGATTCCTCTTGATGTAAGCTTTCAGTAGTATGTCAATGGATTTGGCGTAGCTCTTACCGTTTCAGAGCTATTAAGGGTTCAAAGGGGCCACAACTGCAAATTTACAGATTGCCTGAAATTTTTTTTTTCATCAGATTTCGATGGGATTTTTTTCTTTGGATTCCTCTTGATACAAGCTTTCAGTAGTGTGTCACCTCGTACCGTTTCCATGCTATAAGGGTTCACAGGGGCCAAAACTGCAATTTGCAGATTACCTAAAATTTTTATTTTTCATCGCATTCTGATGGGATTTTTTTCTTTGGATTCCTCTTGATATAAGCTTTCAGCAGTATGTCAATGGATTGGGCATAGCTCTTACCGTTTCTGAGCTATAAAGGGTCAAAGAGGAATCATAAGGAGTCATAAGGGCTAATTTTTATTTTCCCTAGTTTGTGTCCAGCTAATTACTGGGTCAATCTCCTTATTGCGTTCATCTAATTATTGTGTCAAGCTCTTTCGTTTGTCCATACTCACTTTAAATAACACTTTTTCAAATTTCAATGGACAACATGCTGCGGTCGTATCATGCTGTGCTTGGCGTAGCCCTTTATTCCGGGAGTTATGCCCCTTTGAACTTAGAATTTTATAGGTGTTTTGACCATATGCTTGTAAGCGCAAGTCCTCCTTAACCGTTCAACAGAATTTCATGAAACTTTGTATGTAGCAAGGACATTATACGTAGATGTGCATATTGTGGGGGATTTTACATCGTACATTTTTTCCAGGAGTTATGCCCCTTTGAACTTAGAAATTTATAGGTGTTTTGACCATGTGCTTGTAAGCGCAAGTCTTCTTTAACCGTTCAAGATAATTTCATGCAACTTTGTATGTAGCAAGGACATCATACGTAGATGTGCATATTGTGGGGGATTTTTCATCGTACATTTTTTCCAGGAGTTATGCCCCTTTGAACTTAGAAATTTATAGGTGTTTTGACCATATGATTTTTGTTTGACTTGTAAGTAGTGATTTTCAAGAGTGATGGCATACACTGCACATAATGAGAGGAGGTATAAGTTAAACAGCTTTTCACACAAGTACCTATTTCTGCATTCAAATAGTGAAGGAAAACCCGGTTTGATGTCGTATCGACATCTATTTCTTGTTTTATTTTGCTTTAGTCTGTTACTCAATAACTACAAGTGATATGTCAATATTTGGTATATAGCTTGGTCTTGGTTAGTACATGTCAGTTTGGAATATTGCTTTTGACCTTGACCTCCCTCAATTTCATGGTCTAGTGAACATTGTTAATTTTTTCTGATTAGAACAGTTTCTCAATTACTGCAAGTGGTAGGGCTTGTAGGTTTGCTCTTGAATAGTACATGACTTTCTGCCATATTGAATTTGACTTTGACCTCAGTTTTATGGTCTAGCAAACACAGTGAAGTATTTTACATTGGATCGGCAGGGCAATGATATGTCTTAAGTAGGTTGCTCTTAAGTTATACCATATGTGGTTTTTTTCTGAGAAGTAAATTTCACGGCGTGTTAGCTGTAGATTGATGATATTTGGTATGTGGATTGGTCTTTGGCAGTATATGTCAGTTGACCATATGACATCTGTCTGTGACCCATCTCTAGATTTTCCATGGAATTCCATGGATTCTGCCCATGGAATTCCATGGGATAATATTTCCCTGGAATTCCATGCAGTATTGAGACATGGAATTCAATGGAAAATTCAAAATCTGATCATGGAAAATCTGAAAGCATACCCATGGAATGCCATGGAATTCCATGGAAAATTGCCATGGATTTCCATGATTTCCATGGAAAGTTTCCATGGAATTCCATGAAATTTTTCCATGATGTCCATGGAATTCCATGGAAAGTTGGCATGATGTCCATGGAATTCCATGGAAAGTTTCCATGATGTGTATGGAACATTTCATGCCAATAGAATTTCAGTCCATTTTAAGTTTCATCATCTACAGTGAGCATGTTTTGTTTTTCTGATTAGGCCAGTTTAATTTTATTCATCAGTTTAAGCGACAAACCAGGGATGGGCGAGACATATATTAGGGTCAACTCTTGTTTTGTAATTGCATATTACAATGGATATAAAAGAACACCACAATTTTTTGTGTACATTATAGTAGTGAAGGTCCAGATAGAGGTTATTTATAAGGCAATGTCTGATTTGGATAGAGGTTTATAATTAAAACACCATATAGGTTCAGGTAGAGGTATTGATAAAGCATTGTCAAGTTGAAATTTAATCAGAGGTTCAAGTAGAATCTTTATGCCCTGCCTATGATAGAAGGGGGCATATAGGTTTCAGGTCTGTCCGTCCGTCTGTCCGTCAGTCTCAAGTAAGGTTTACCCTCAAAAATCATAATGAAAATTTATCCTTGCTACCAACTTCATTTTTCACTGATCATGGTAAAAAGGGGGTAATATGAGGTTAACATTTAGTTTGAAGTTTTTTTTAGTTCGCTCAACGAAGTTGAGGGGGACTATTGGAGTACTCCCGCCGTCCTCGTCTGCGTCCGTGTCCACGTCTTCGTCCACTTCCGCATTTGGGTATATATCTTAGTAACTATGCAGTGTAGGGTCATCAAACTTTGCATGCAGGTGCATCTTGGGTTAACTCACAGCCTCCAAGAAAATTAGGTCTCTTTGACCTATATTTTCCGCTTGAGTATATTGTATTCAAATTTACATTTT
>MJUU01035968.1:17008-35006 GCA_002080025.1 Modiolus philippinarum
ATATTATGAAAACCAAAAATGTACTGTAAATGCAGACAAGTTGGTATCAAGGTATGGTTTAGCCAATTTGCAGTTTATAATGCTAAGCATTGTCAATTTGCATATAACTGTAAAATGTGAAATTGTTGCTGATATGCCCAAATTATCTTATTGGAGATATTGAAGCAGAAACACAAAGAAAAAAGTTTGATATGGTAGGCAAAATTTTTGGACTACTCTTAATATTTGTATGATGAGAGGCAAGTTAGGGAATTTCCACAAAGGTACCAAATAACGTTTCATATCCATAAAAAGATTATGGAATTTATTTTCCATTAGGTTTTCATATCCCATTGTACTAATGGTATTTCTACTTGGACTCCTCTAGTTAGGATGTGATTTGAACTATTTGAGAAAATATTGTTTGTTTACACCATGTTTAACAGTTTACATTTTGTATTTTCAGGTCAAACAGAATTTAAGTGTTTCAATAGACAACCTTTTTTCTCCACAACCATCAGAGTTTGTACCTCCATTGTTTTACTTTGCTCCATGGCTATTTGAGGTAATAACTTAAGTTTAGAAATGTTTTTCTCGCCATCATGATTTCTAGTTTGTTCCATGTAAATTTAATGTAAAGATAATTTTACTTAATAGAAAGAATAGATTTTAACTACAAAGTAACTTATATTTATATACAATTCTAAAGCTGAAAAAACATTTTACAATCATTTTGTTTCATTTGTCCCATTTGTCCGTCTGTCAATTTTTTCATTAGAAGATCTCTGACCAGTTGGAACCAAACTAGGCCACAACAATTCTAGAGTTGTATCAATATACACATATATGAGTAGATAGCAATGACGGGATTGGAAAACAAGCTTTGCTCATAGTTAATTCTTTTCCCTACTCAATTCGCCATTCCAGAAACTGGGGAGTTGTGGGTACAGTGATTGTATTTCAATTTTTTATGCACCAACAGTCGATTTTCGACTAATGACGTTAGGTCATTTACGTTCTTCACCAGTCAAAATATTTTTGGGTACGCTCTACCCACAATGCTTTAGTTTTCAGAAAAGTGCCATTAATTTTACATTAAATATTGGAAAAATTAACAAAAAATGTATGTGAAATCAAAATATAGTGAAAAGGTTTATGTCTTTGAGGGTTAATATGCTGTTAACCCTGTGATATCCTACATTACAACCTGTTTTTTTTTTTTGTTTTTTGTTGATACTGACATTTCTTCTTTTCAGTGTTTATCTTTATCAAACAAGTACAAAAGAGGAAAATTATTGGCCTATCAGCTGTTATGTCAGATGATTGTCCAACGGCATGATGTCCCACTTCCTTCAGAAATGGTGTCACAGTTTTATTTACTCTTACACAGAGGATTAGTCTCTAATGATCAGGTAAGTTTGTATATGATTTTATTGTCACAGTTTGAATCGGCTTGGTTAAGATCAAAAAAAAAAATGATTAAAAATTTTAGAATGATAATCACTCCAGGAATTCATAAGATACAGTTTACATTTTTTGAAATATTTGAGTGATTAATGATGACAGAATGCATATACATGTAGATAATACCACAAGAACCTATTCATTACCATATTTTATTCAATAGAAATAGTTATTTTTTTTTCAATTTTAGTTGTGAGGGTTGCCAAAAACATATTTCTTCAATGATAAATGATGAACACCAAAATTGTATTCCAAATAGATTTGACATTAAAAAGCATGGACTTTATTCAACATACAATGTATGTTGAATTTGAAATTCATCTGGCCAGTCAGAACCAGTTTAAAATTCACATATCATTAGCATGATTACAGAAATATTCTTAAATAGCCAATTATTAATTTCTATGCTATTAAATAGCAAAAGTAGGTGTTCAATTTTCAAAAAAGAAATTTTAATGGAAGACTAAGTTGTGTTTACATGTATTTATACACTAATCTTTTAACATGACAATGGCACAAAAGTACATTAGTACATCAAACGACAAAGTTCTCCAATATTCATATCATATTCCCTTGTATTTACAGGATATTATCAATGTATTAGTGAAGTACTGTGGTGTCAAGTTTCTGGGTATGTCTCTGCCAGGATCTACAGTATTAATATCAGACTTCATACAAGCAGCAGGAGCTGTTATTTCTGCCGTTGATGTCAATTCTGTAAGTTCAATTGTTTTCTCTTAGCCTTTTGTGTGGAAAAATGATGAAACTTTGTGGAAGTATAAATTGCTGTCTCTTCATTTCCTCTTAACATAAATTCAAGCAAGCTAAATGACGACATACATTGTCATAATCAATTCTAATTACATGAAAATAGACTTGACTGTAAATAGTCATATTAAGAAAAATATGAGTCCTTGAAACCCCACTCAATATTGATTTGCATGTACGTTGGCAATTAAGAATTAATGGCTTTAGCTATTTATCATTTGTAATATTTATGTTTTCTTTCGTATACTTAGTAAACTAAGAAAAAATACATTAAAAAAAAAAATTGTTTAAATCTATATGCAGGATGTTGTTATACTGTACAGTGTGCAATCTAGTTTATTCACAAAGTGAGGGGCTTATGTGATATTGTTACGTTTTAGGGTAGGGTGGGGGTAAATAGTAATGGTCTGTCGTAGTGACCTGGTAAATACTGTACAGTGGTTGTGGTTTATATGCAATAGGTTAGATCTGGTAGGGATCTATAATGCACTGGTTATTCATATTAAGCAGTATACTGGTAGCGTAAATGGCTATTGGTAGCATAACCGCATAGTGGTAGCATAGCGGCAAAGCTCAAGGCACTAGATAATTTAGATAAACGGGAAACTCTGACGTCACTAATAAATATGTACAACAGATATAACAAACTATAATTGAGTTTTACTATTACAATTTATTCCCCTCTGTTATATATATATAAAAAGTATTGACAATTCAATCCCCGAGAAACGATAAAATATAACCGAGACCCCTCTTTTTGGTACGTCAATTATAAATAACTTTGGTGACGTATCTCGGTCAAACATGGTTTGGTCTATTCTACATTAGGGATGACGTTTACATTGTTTATAAGACTGGTACCGACTGGTACCGACTGCGGCCCTTTTAACTTTAGCTATGGTTACTAGCTTCAAGACTGGTCTGATCGCCCTGGTCGCGGGCCGCAGTCTATTGAAAGACTGGCGAACGCTTCCTTTTATACTGCTAGACGACACACATCTCGTGCCTCTATGGTGAAGTGGGGGCATTCCGCTCCGCTGATTGGATAACATTCCAAGTTCATGAGTTCACATTCCTAACTACGTCAGCTGTTCAGTAATGGCGGAAACTACGAATATTGATGTACAGTCAAGTCGGAAAATGGGCAAACGGGACTTAACTAGGACTAAACTTAACTGGAACAAACCCTGATAACAATATTCAAACCTAGCGGGAATAAAAACAAGTAGGTAAAATGACGTGGAAGTGAAAAATACGGGACAAATAAAGATGGGAACATGTCGATCAGTCAGGTGACCCCCGTGGTCAAACAAGTCGGACGAACTCTGTCTTATCCTTCCCACTTATCACATAATAATTACAATAATTACATACAATATACATCATCATAATCGCGATATCTGCAACAGAAATGTCATTAATAATGTCCATTCACGCGAATAACATCATATGGCACAAACGACACGTCACGCTAAAAATAGACAAGAATAAAAGTAAGGTGTGCCATAGTGACTAAAATAAGTGAAATACATACATAAAATCCTATCAACCCAGGCCTACCTCCTAACCGTAACACTACCCCTTCCCGGCAAAGAGTTCGTCCTCGAACTAAAATATAAGGACAACTACCTGCAGAAAACCTACTTAACACCTTTACTAAAAAAAAAATAAAATTGGTCTTCTCTGTTGTACCATCGGTTGGTGTTCCAAGGATCGTCATCGTTGAAAAACAAGTTCACAGGTATACTTAATATGTCTGGTATCAACATATCAAACACAACTAACGGCTATAAGATACATCTCAATTATGATTCATGGGTTTACTTTTATCTTTGGTATCAAGATACATCTCAATTATAATTCAGGGGCTTTCAAGGTCAAAATATCTACCTCATTTTGGATTCACAATAATTGCTGATGCAAAGGTAAACTACATGTAGTATCAATCAACATCGGACAAACTGATAGAAGGTTGGATAAAACAAATAAAAATGGAGGCCATCACACAAAAGGACTCCAGGACAGTATCCTACAGACAACTCTGGTCACAAGCAATACTTCCAAAACACTGGTACTCCACAGACATTTCCGGTCACAGGACATACCTCTGTCATTTTGTCTGTCAAAATTTTCAATCCATAGATCACACCCGTCACAGGATATACCTTACTCTGGTACTCCACAGACACGTCAGTGCGTCACAGGTTAAAACACTATTCTGCAGACCTCACCCGTCACAGGACATACCTCTCAACAATGGTATTCCACAGACTCGACAGTGAGTCAAAGAAAATAAAAAAAATATATATGATAAAATAAACCCAACCATACTTTTTCTGGTCTCATTGGTAATTACGTCATGGTACTATCACTATATACAACATCTGCTATATTAGGTAGACAATACATTGGTTTATTCACTCTGGTAAAAATTCACAACAAAGCATGGTATTGGTAAATCAGATAGGTTCAGTGGTTTCATGAACATATACACTAAAAATAACTGGTAATGCAAGTTATGCATAACAAACAATTTCATTTTCTGGTATCGAAAATCATTAATAACACCATTACATCATCATATATTCAAATGTATATAAAAATATTACAAAATTTTCATTCATGGTATTTGAATGAGACAAAATGTCCTAATATTTCTTATAAAAATTCGGGTATTGTTTTCGTAAATGCCCCTTTTCACCACACGTAAAACATTTCTTACGAGGTATACCAGATAAACAACCTGGTTTTTCATCAATTATCTTTTGGTTCTTACTCTTCTGTCTCATTCTGAAAGCTTCAAATTTTACAGCAAGGGTTAATGCCTGATCTATGGTTTTCACATTAGCTTGTATAATAGCTAATTCTAAATCTTTGTCGTAAAGAGCCTTTTTAAATGCTGTATAAGCAAAAACATTTCTGGTATCAATAGGTACATAAGGGTAAGCTAATCTTACTAGTCTGTTTATATCATCTGCTAAATCTTGCAATGCTTGACCTGGTTTTCTAACATAACTATCAAGCTGAGCAATATACAATTCTTTCAAACCTTTTGGTCAATATTTGTACTAATTCATTAAAGGTAGGTGGGTCATTTAAATTAATACATTCATTACTTATGGTCAACAATGCAGCACCTTGCAAACAGGTAATCAGTTTCAGAACTTTTGTCTCGTCAGACCAACAATTCAACTTTGATACAGCTTCAAATTGCAATTTAAAATCTAACCAATGTTTGGTTCCATCATAAGAAGGTGGTGGACTATAACCAACATTTTCACTATAAATTGGTACATTGTGTGGTTCTCGGTTTGGTATTCTCATGGTTATAGGTTCATTTGTACTTTTATCAGTATAGGTGCGGTTTCCACCTAAAGAATTACATTGGTAAGTTTTCTGCAATTCTGGTACATTTTTGGTATCAGATAAATATTCGACCATATTTGTAACTTGCTCACCAACTTTGGTAACAATAATTTTCATGGATTCTGTTTGATTTTCAATTCTACCAATCTTGTGGTCAACAGCTTGTAACTGGCTTTCTAATTTTGTAACATGGTTCCCTATGATACTCAATTCTCTATTAAAATGGCTAACTAAGTTTGCAACAACTTCAACTTTTGTATTTAATGCATTGTAGGCTGGTAGATCTGCTATTGATCTACATTTTGTACTAAGACCAGACTTGGGTGGCAATTTATCAACATTATCAGAATTCTCCTGCATATCAAAATGGTTACTATTTTTTTNGCGTTGGCAGATCGATTCATCTACCTTATATTTTAATACATTGTGCCGTGTTATTGCTCATTTTAAATCTGTCATGTATTGTTCACTATCAAAAGGTATCTTTTTGTCTTTAAAGGAGCGTACCGGACTTGAAATGAGTGAAGAACTCGTTCTTGGCTGGAAACATGTCAACTGTTATCGCACGTGGTTTCCATAAATTGGTGTCCTGAATGCTTGACACGCAAGTACTGTTACCGCGAATGTCAAGCCTACAATTGATGCAAATCGTTTTAGGTCAGTACCTTTAATGACACTGACGTTCCGGACCCGGAACGAAATATTAAAAAAAATAATATAATTTTAGAAGCAATAAAATTTTGTCAGTCGGGAGGATTTTTTAGGGTCGGTCGGGGAACAGCAAACAAACAATATTTTAATTTAGGCCCAAATACTGTACAGTGGTTGTGGTTTATATGCAATAGGTTAGATCTGGTAGGGATCTATAATGCACTGGTTATTCATAATAAGCAGTATACTGGTAGCGTAAATGGCTATTGGTAGCATAACCGCATAGTGGTAGCATAGCGGCAAAGCTCAAGGCACTAGATAATTTAGATAAACGGGAAACTCTGACGTCACTAATAAATATGTACAACAGATACCGGTATAACAAACTATAATTGAGTTTTACTATTACAATTTATTCCCCTCTGTTATATATATATAAAAAGTATTGACAATTCAATCCCCGAGAAAAGATAAAATATAACTGAGACCCCCCTTTTTGGTACGTCAATTGTTTGTCAACAACGCAATATAAATAACTTTGGTGACATATCTCGGTCAAACATGGTTTGGTCTATTCTACATTAGGGATGACGTTTACATTGTTTATAAGACTGGTACCGACTGGTACTGACTGCGGCCCTTTTAACTTTAGCTATGGTTACTAGCTTCAAGACTGGTCTGATCGCCCTGGTCGCGGGCCGCAGTCTGTTGAAAGACTGGCGAACGCTTCCTTTTATACTGCTAGACAACACACATCTTGTGCCTCTATGGTGAAGTGGGGGCATTCCGCTCCGCTGATTGGATAACATTCCAAGTTCATGAGTTCACATTCCTAACTACGTCAGCTGTTCAGTAATGGCGGAAACTACGAATATTGACGTACAGTCAAGTCGGAAAATGGGCAAACGGGACTTATCTAGGACTAAACTCAACTGGAACAAACCCTGATAACAATATTCAAACCTAGCGGGAATAAAAACAAGTAGGTAAAATGACGTGGAAGTGAAAAATACGGGACAAATAAAGATGGGAACATGTCGATCAGTCGGGTGACCCCCGTGGTCAAACAAGTCGGACGAACTCTGTCTTATCCTTCCCACTTATCACATAATAATTACAATATTTACATACAATATACATCATCATAATCGCGATATCTGCAACAGAAATGTCATTAATAATGTCCATTCACGCGAATAACGTCATATGGCACAAACGACACGTCACGCTAAAAATAGACAAGAATAAAAGTAAGGTGTGCCATAGTGACTAAAATAAGTGAAATACATACATAAAATCCTGTCAACCTAGGCCTACCTCCTAACCGTAACAATATAAACTTATTTTATTGTTTAAAAAATATTAAACAATGGGATTGGGCACAAGTTTTTCAACTTAGTATTGCCCTCTCCATTATATATATAATTTACACATATTGAACATGAAGTAAATACAATATACACAATGTTAGATAAATATATATATATAATAGGCATGTAAGAAAAGGGAAAGATTTATGCGTGTACATAAATATATGAAAAGAAAACAAAAATCAAATGAAAAAAAAATAAAACAATTTTAATGCCAATGAAGCGTGCAATTTATTTATCAAGTCTTATGTGATATCCATAGCGTCCATGTCCTTTTTGCCATTCACGCCCGGATATGAAGAATGGTTTAGTCCATTATTGCTCACTGGCATGTCCCAAATTAACCACATATTTATGTATGATGCATTTTGGGATGATAGCTTAAATGCATGCTTCCGATGCAGTCCGTGATCTGCATTTTACGGATGAAGGACTTGCTTTTGTATAATGGTTAAAGTCCATTCCTTTTTTCTTGCAATATTATACCCCCACTCTATAGAGAGGGGGTATACTGCATTCACTTGTCCGTCCATTCGTCCGAAAAAATTTTCGTCGCATCTTTCTCAGCTTCTACAAGAGGGATTGATTTCAAAATTGGTATGCAGCCTCTATATGGTTAGTTGTAAGGAACGTCCTATTTTGAGTCCTGTCGGATGTGTACTTCCTGTTTTGCGGAATGTGGACTTTGTCACGAAATGTAGTGAAAACATGAATTTTCATTACATTTTCCTAAGCTTCTACAAGAGGGATTGATTTCAAAATTTGTATGCAGCCTCTATTTGGTTAGTTGTAAGGAACGTCCTATTTTAAGTCCTGTCGGATGAGTACTTTCTGTTTGGCGGAATGTGGACTTTGTCACGAAATGTAGTGAAAACATTAATTTTTCGTCGCATTTTTCTCAGCTTCTACAAGAGGGATTGATTTCAAAATTGGTATGCAGCCTCTATATGGTTAGTTGTAAGGAACATCCTATTTTGAGTCCTGTCAGATGTGTACTTCCTGTTTGGTGGAATGTGGACTTTGTCACGAAATGTAGTGAAAACATGAATTTTTCGTCTCATTTTTCTCAGCTTCTACCAGAAGGATTGATTTCAAAATTTGTATGCAGCCTCTATATGATTAGTTGTAAGGAATGTTCTCTTTTGAATCATGTCAGATGCATACTTCCTGTTTGAAGAAAATTGGATTTAGTGAAAACATGAATTTTTATACAACGGCAAAAAAATTGTGGTCGTATATTGGTATGGTGCTGTCGTCGTCGTCGTTGTCGTCTGTAGACACTTTTGTTTTTGGTCAATAACTCAAGTTCAAGTTGATCAAACCTTCTGAAATTTTAACACAATGTTCCTTGGCACCAAAGGAATGCTAGGAATGGTTTTGGGTTTTGTGGCCCCTCCAGTTTCTAAAAAAGGGACCAAAAAGGGCAAATTTCGGTGTTTTCACATATTTGACTGTAGAATGTTTATTATTTATCGGATTTTGATGGGGTTTCTTTCAGTGTACTCCTTAAAGAATTTCCAATCTGTCGTATGCCAACGGATTTCATGTGGCATGTACAGTTACCGATATAAATGGGGCCCTAAAGGGGCGAATTTCAAAAATTTTAATTTTTTTATTTTAAGTCCGATTTTGATGCAGATTTTTGCAATGGATTCCTGATGAAAAATTAACTAGTGCTGCACCATCAGATTTTTTGATAACTTGTTTCCTTTCCATTCTATGAGGGGCCCAATGGGGCCAAAATTGCAAACATGCAGATAACCTAAAATTTTTATTTTTCATCAGATTTTGATTGGATTTTTTCTTCGGACTCCTCTCATTGTAAGCTTTCAGTAGTATGTCAACAGATTTGTCGTAGCTCTTACCATTTCTGAGCTATATCGGTCAAAAGGGCCAAAATTGCAATTATCAGAAATATTTGAAATCTTGATTTTTCTTATAGCTTGAATGATATCCTATTAATAAGGGATTTAAAAGGTTAATTTTGATTTTCTCTAGTTTGAGTCCAGTTAATTTATGTGTCAAGGTCCTTATTGTGTCCAGCAAATTACTGGGTCCATATTAATTTTAGTTAACACCTGTTCAAATTTCATTGGTGGACATGCTGCGGTCGTATCATGCTGCGCTCGGCGTAGCCCTTTATTGATCCAGGGTTCAATGAGTGGGGGTATACCTGGTTGCCATTCGGCGACAGCTCTTGTTGGTATACATTTAAGGATGACTGCTGCAGTTTAATACTTAAATGCAGTCTGTGACATTCATTTTATGCATTAATCAATTTGTTAGGTAGAATGATTATAGGCCATTCCTGTCTACTGAAATGTTTAATATGTGCCAGTGCTGCACAACAAGATGAGCTTTAAATGCTTTGGCTTCTTTCTATGTTTTGCAATGGAACTGTGTCTCTTATTGTCCTTGTGTCGACATGCTATTATCACTTGTAATTTGGCTCTTTTATNTTTTTTTTTTTTTTTTTATTTTTTATTTGTTTTGAAATAGTCAGGATTTTACAACAATCCAATAATCACCACCTGACCAGGGTATATTGGAGTTTTTACATTCATACAAATAGCATGACTATTAAAGTTATGTATAATAATTGTATCATTAATTTAATAATATATAAATTTGACTAAATGATCCTTTTCACTCCATACATACCAAATAATCAACACTAATATTCCCTCTCGTCTTCCTACAACTACACTCTTTTCAAATAAAGTAACAACATTCATACTCACTCTCTATTTCATACTCACAGAAAATAAATAATATCTGCTCCTATATTAAAGTGTATTATAATGACTATCGATAGTAAATTAAAATAAAATATAATTACAAGGAGCCCAAAATGTTTGGATTTTTTCTAATATATTCGTTTTTTCACCATTATATATATCTAAGCTTTTATAATATGAAATGATCTGTTTCAAACCATTTATATTTGGAATAGATTCATCAAGTTTACATTTGTAGATATAGTTTTTTGCAATAACAAGAAGCAAATTTAATAATGCCGAATATTTCACATAACCAAGCAGAAATTTTTTCTTCTCCATATTAATATCTTTTATCTTCAGTATGCAATTAATGATACCCCCGCAAACAAAGTTTGGTGGGGTATATATGAATCGCCCTGTCTGTCCGTCATCTTCGCTAGCCAAGGGTTACTATCTGCTCTTCTCCTCTTCAGCCTTGGTGGATTGAGCCACAATTTGTGAAACATCAGTTTCAAATTATCTCCCTTTGAAGTAATAGTTTCAGCATGATTTATTGTAATAATTAAAGATTATTTATTGCATCTAATAATACAACAATTCACGATCTATTTAACTACAAGGAAATATCCCTTCAAGAATAAAGAAAAATTATAAAATCGTGGAAATTTTGCAAAATAGAAAAATCACTAAACACTATATTTTAAGTTTTATTGTTAAAATATATATTTAAAATCTGAATCTTAGCGAATTGATTGACTGCAGCGAAATTTAACTGCAACCAATCAAAAATGTGGATTTGAGACTACAGAAATCCAGCTTGATCTGCCAAGGGTGAAGATGAGAGGAGCGAATGGTAACCCTTGGTTAGCGAAGATGTCTGTCTGTCCGTTTGACGACACTTCTGGTAAGCCCAACTCCTCTTAAACCACTTGAAGGATTTTGATGAAACTTTACACAAAGGAAGGACACTATATGGAGATGTGCATGAGGGAATATAATACTTGTCCGAAACCAGGAAGGGGAGATAATTCAACTTTGACTTTTCATTGATTCCCTATGTATGGGTTACCTCGAAGTGCAACTCTTCTTAAACCACTTGAAGGATTTTGATAAAACTTTACACAAAGGAAGGACACTATATGGAGATGTGTATGAAGGAATATAATTATTGTTCGAAACCAGGAAGGGGAGATAATTTGACTTTTGACTTTTCATTGATTCCTACCTCGTAAGTGCAACTCCTCTTAAACCACTTGAAGGATTTTGATGAAACTTTACACAAAGGAAGAACACTATATGTAGATATGCATGAAGGAATATGATTATTGTTTGAAATCAGGAAGGGGGAGATAATTTGACTGACTTTCGTTGATTTCTCCTACAATTATCTTTTTTTTCCAAGAAAAAAATTCTATGCATAGATATTGTGAAGTCAAACTGTTGGATGGAGAGACACACTTTTTTCATTGTAATCCTCTTGAGAAGTTGTTTTCAAAGTGTTGTAATGAAATTTCTCTTATGCTTATGATTTTTGTGTAAAGTGTCAAATAGGCTGAAAAAAAAGGTGAATTTCATATTTGTCTGATTTAGACAGTATTTTCATTGGAATCCTTGTAAAAAGTTCTTTCTTGAAGATTATATCATTGTGTCCATACTTGTATTGTGTCCACACTTGTACTATACTGTGTCCACACCTATATTGTGTCCAAACTAACTTAAATTTGCACTTACCATATCGATCCAGGGTTCAATGAGCGGGGGGTATATTTGGCTGCCATTCAGCGACAACTCTTGTTTTAGACAGTAAGCCTGCTATTTGTATTTAATTTTTATCTTATTTATTATCAGTGCCCAAGAATGGAGGCTGTATCCATTTTAGGAGGGCTTACTTGTTTTCCAAACCATCTAACAGAATTTCAAGTAATAGATGCAACAAATCTAGTATTGAAGAAATTACAGTCTAAAGAATTCAAGGTATATATGATTTGGTATATTTAAATTTCAAACAATCTTGTTGCATGTGCAGTATGCTTTCTTATATTAAAGATTTGTCAAAATTTTAGGAGATTCATGAATAGTCAAAATCAACCCTGCGTAGAAGTGGAATTCCATTTACTAAAATTTGTTTGAAAATATTTAAGACCCTGAAAATATATTAAACCAAATAGATTATTGGATGTGTCTCTGTAATTACATGTCAATAGAATTCTAAACAGTTCCAGCTTTATTTGGCCAAAACTTATGATCCAGTGTTTCCCAACCATGTTAAACCCATACGATGTATAGAAATATTGTCTATCAGAGGAAATGGTAGGATGTTATAAGGTTGATATTTCTGAATGGGAAAAATTGTCCAATTGGATGCAAGAAATAAAAACAGATTCATAAGATTATAGAGATCAAATTTGTAGGAAATTTATTTAATATTGAAATTAATTTTATGAAAAAAGGTAAAATTGTCAACATAATCTTGAAACCATTTTATTATAGGAGCAGATAATGAACCATCTGTTCAGAGCTGGTAAGAAGGAACAGAATAGTTATGCAAGGTAAGAAGGACCATTTTTATACCAGTTAGATGGGATACTAAGGCCATCCTTAATAAAATGTTTGTTTGCTGTTTATCGACTATCAATTTTGGATGTTAGTAGGTAGGTAGGTAAATTATTTTTTTTATACCACCGCAAAAATTTTGCAGTCGTATTATGGTATGGTGCTGGCGTCGGCGTTGGCTTTGGCATCGGCGTCTGTGGACAGCATAACTTTGGTTCTAGTGAAGGGATTGTTACCAAATTTTAGTATGATGTTTGTTTGCACAAGCTTAAGCCCGGGTTTTAATTTCACGTTCCGTGCCCCACCCGTTTTTGAAAAAGAGGCAAAAAAGGGGTTAAATTATGTATTTTCGTGTCTGTGGACAGCATAACTTTGGTTCTAGTAGACAGATTGTTTTCAAATATTAGTATGATGTTTCTTTGAACATTCTTGAGAAATGTTTCTTTCCATTAGTTTTTGGCCCCACCCATTTCAGAATTAGAGGCCAAAAAAGGGTTAAATTGGGTGTCTTCACATATTTGACTGTAGAATCTTTATTATTTATCGGATTTTGATGGGGTTTCTTTCAGTGTACTCCTTAGAAAATTTCCAATCTGAGGTATGCAACGGATTTCAAGTGGTATGTACCGTACACAAGATAATTGGGGCCCAACAGGGGCAAATTTCAAAAATTTCAATTTTTAGCTCATCTGGCGATAGCCAGGGTTAGCTACATGTGTATTGCCATCACTTTGCGTCTGTTGTCCGTCGTAAAAATTTTTCAAAAATCTTCTCCTCTGAAACCACTGGATGAAATGAGACCAAACTTGGCATGGATCATCACCAGGGTATGGTTTCTCAAAATTGTGTTTTTTAAGCCCGCAGGTCAAACAACATGGCCACTGTTGCTAAAAATAGAACATAGGGGTAAATTGCAGTTTTTGGCCAATAACTCAAAAACCGTCCCAGATATCCAAAATCTGACTGGGTAAAAATGATCAGCATGATGAGATCTACCCGCTGTCCAATTTTGATGAAAATCTGATGACCGGTGTTGGAGTTATTGCCCCTTTTCCGTAAAATTTTCAAAATTTTTGCATTTTTTATTTTTTATTTCAAAAAGTGTAACAGATAGAGAGGTCAAGTGTAGATGAAAAAAAATGTTCAGCATATGAGGATCTACCCACCCTGAAATTTTGAAGAAAATCCAGAAACCCGTGTAGGAGTTATTGCCCTTTTTTCACAGAATTTTCAAAATTTTCATATTTTCCATCTCTTATTTCCAAAACTATAGAAGATAAAGGTGAAGTGTAAATTGATAAAATGTTTCCCAGGATGTGGTGACTTCAAAACTGGTGTTGAAAATTGTTCGTTGACTGCCATTTTCAAAATGGCCCCCCCCCCCCCCAAAAAAAAAAAGGGTGGGAAAATTCAACATTGTCCAATTTCAATGAAATTTGGTTTCCAAATAGATATTGATTTTGCGACTTCAAAACCGGTGTTGAAAATTGTTCCTTGACTGCCATTTTCAAAATGGCTGCCAAAAAAGGTGGGAATATTTCACATTGTCCGATTTCAATGAAATTTGATTTCCAAATAGATGTTGATGTTGCGACTTTAAAACCAGTGTTGAAAACTGTTTGTTGACAGCCATTTTCAAAATGGCCACCATAAAGGCATGAAAATTCCATTTTGTATGATTGCAATGAAATTCAGGTTTCCAAATAGATATTGATGTGTCAAACCTGATCTTTTCCTCTGAAACTACTTTGCCTGTTGGAACAAAATTTGGTCACAATAGTCCTTCGGTAGTCCCTTCTCAAAAAGGTTTTTCGGAATTATACCTCAAACATGACGACCACCAGTGGGGACCATAGTTAAACATTGGACCCTATGGGAAATACATTCAAAGATTTTTTCCTCTCAAACTACTGGACCAATTTGAACCTTAGTTTAAACATAGTGGGAAGCTTAGTCTAACATTGGACCGTATGAGAACACTTTCTAAGATCTTCTTAAAAAGTACTAGGCCAATTGGAGTCGAACATGGTCACAATAATCCTTTGGTGTTTCAATTAAATAAAAAATGTGTTCAGTAGATTTGCATCCCTTTAAACCAATCCATAATAGCTGTCAACTGGTACATAGATAACCATGGGTCCCTTATTTGGAAAACACAAGCCTCTAATTGGAAAATATTCTCCTCTGAATTTATTTTTGTAAAGAGCCTGGTTCCAGGTGAGCGATACAGGCTCTTGAGAGCCTCTTGTTTATTTTTAGTCCAATTTTGATTTAGTTTTTATACCCTGCCACACGAAGTGGCGAGGTATTATGTGATACCCTCAGTCGTGTGTCCGTCCGTCCGTCCGTCCCCCGAAGGTTTCCGACTGATAACTTGTGAACGAAATAACATAAGGTCTTCAAACTTGGTATGTGACTTGTTTACCACAAAACTCAGGCCAAGTTCTATTTGGGGTTCAGAGGTTCAAGGGGTTCTGGAGTCATGCCCCTTTTAACTTTGAAATTTTTCAAATTTTAGGGTTTCCGACTAATAACTTGTGAATGAAATAATATTTTGTCTTCAAACTTGGTATGAAACTTGTTAACCACAAAACACAGGCCAAGTTTGAATTCTGGTTCTGAGGTCCAAGGGGTTCTGGAGTTATGCCCCTTTAAACTTAGAAATTTTGTGAATTTTAGGGTTTCCGACTGATAACTTGTGAATGAAATAATATATTGCCTTCAAACTTGGTATGTATTTTTTTAATAACAAAACACAGGCCAAGTTCGAATTTGGGTTCAGAGGTCCAAGGGGTTCTGGAGTTATGCCCCTTTTAACTTTGAAATTTTTCAAATTTTAGGGTTTCCGACTGATAACTTGTGAATGAAATAATATTTTGTCTTCAAACTTGGTATGTAACTTGTTAATAACAAAATACAGGCCAAGTTCGAATTTGGGTTCAGAGGTCCAAGGGGTTCTGGAGTTAAGCCCCTTGAAACTTTGAAATTTTGCGAATTTTTGGATTTCCGACTCATAACTTGTGAATGAAATAATATATTGCCTTCAAACTTGGTATGTAACTTGTGTACTACAAAACTCAGACCAAGTTCAATTTTTTGATTCAGAGGTCCAAAGGGTTCTGGAGTTATACCCCTTGAAACTTTGAAATTTTGCAAATTATAGGGTCTCCGACTGATAACTTGTGAATGAACTGTCATACTGTCCTCTAATTTGGTATGTGAGTTGCTTGCCATAAAACACAGGCGAAGTATAATTTTGGGTTTCGAAGTACACAGGGATCTAGAGTTATGCCTCTTTAAACTGAAATTTTGTGAAACGTGGCGGGGTATCATGTAATGCACCATTACTATTTTTTGCAATGGATTCCTTATGAAAATAAACTAGTGCTGCACCACAAGATTTTTGATAATTTGTTTCCTTTCCAAGCTATGAGGGGCCCAACGTTACCAAAATTGCAAACATACGGATTACCTAAAATTTTTATTTTTCATCGGATTTCAGTGGGATTTTTTTCTTTAGATTCCTCTCATTGTAAGCTTTCAGTAGTATGTCAACAGATTTGGTGTATCTATTACCACTTCTGGGCTATAAGGGGTCAAAGGGGCCAAAATTGCAATTATTACAAATATGTGAAATCTTTATTTTTCATCAGATTTTGATGGGATTTTATTCCTTGCGTTCCCCTCATTGTAAGCTATAAGTAGTATTCAATGGATTTGGCATAGCTCATATCATTTCCAAGCTATAAGGGGTCAGAGGGGCCAAAATTGCAATTATAAGAAATATGCAAAATCCTTATTTTTCATCAGATTTTGATGGGATTTTTTCTTTGGATTATTTTCATTGTAAGCTTTATTTTTATTTTGGATCCAGCTTATTACTGTATCAAGCTTTTTTGGGGTCCAGCTTATTACTGTATCAAGCTTTTTTTGTGTCCATCTAATTACTGTGTCAAGCTTTTTACTGTGTCCAAATTTGCTCCAAATTACACTTTTTCAAATTTCAGTGGTTGACATGGTGCGGTCGTATCATGCTGCGCTCTGTCAAAAAGTGGTAAATTTTAAAGAAATGTGCTAAAAATAGAATAAAAAAAATTTTTGTGTGGGAAATGTCAATAAAATTTTTGAATAGGTAGGTTTTTTTATGAGTAGGTCCATAAACAGCAAACAAACAATTTTTTAAGATTGGCCTAATAGGGAAAGAGAATATTGTGCATGTCACCATATCTAGCTAAAGCAACCAGTGAAAATCAAGTTTTGAATTTGGATGTAACTTTGCTATGACTCATATGAAACATATTGCCGGTGCTTGTAAAACTTAATTTGATTCTTAATTAGTAATAGCAACAAATTTTTCTTAGCATTCAGATATTACAAATTTGTTACCATTTCTGCTTATCTTTTAGATTTTCAAGTTTAACAGGGATAAGTTTTTTTTATCATTTTTATACGACCGCAAAAATTTTGCCGTCGTATTATGGTATGGCGCTGGCGTCGGCGTCGGCGTCTGCGTCTGTGGACAGCATAACTTTAGTTCTAGTGAACGGATTATCAAATTTTAGTATGATGTTTGTTGGCACAAGCTTAAGCCCGGGTTTTAATTTCGCGTTCCCTGCCCAACTCGTTCTTGAAAAAGAGGCAAAAAAGGGGCCAAAAAGGGGTAAAATTAGGTATTTTCGTGTCTGTGGACAGCATAACTTTGGTTCTAGTGGATGGATTGTTTTCAAATCTTAGTATGATGTTTCTTGGAATATTCTTGAGAAATGTTTTTTTCCTTTAGGTTTTTGCCCCACCCATTTCAGAATTAGGGGCCAAAAAAGGGTTAAATGAGGTGTTTTAACATATTTGACTGTAGAATCTTTATTATTTATTGGATTTTGATGGGGTTTGTTTCAGTTTGCTCCTGAGGAAATTTCCAATCTGGAGTATGCCAACGGATTTCACGTAGCATGTACCACTCGCGAGATAAATGGGGCCCAACAGGGGCAAATCTCAAAAAAAAATAATTTTTTTATTTTAAGTCCGATTTTGATGCAGTTTTTTTCAATGGATTCCTTGCGAAAAATTAATGTAGCACTCAGCTATTAGATTTTTGGTAACTTGTTTCCTTTCCCAGCTATGAGGGGC
>MJUU01035968.1:58299-70112 GCA_002080025.1 Modiolus philippinarum
GATTTCAATGAAATTTGGTTTCCAAATAGATATTGATGTCGTAACTTAAAAATATGGTGTTGAAAATTGTCATTGTCTGCCATTTACCAAATGATGTCTCAACTTCAAAACTGGTGTCGAAAGTGGTCCTTAGCAAGAACATTTTTGTCAAAAAAGCCCAACAAAGAAATATAGTAAAACAAGATAAGACTTTAAATACAGTTCAAGATATTGGTGGTGTTTGAACTACCAATTGAAAGTTTTAGGGACTGAAGTTCAACTGTATAACTTACAATGTGAGCTTGATTGTGGCAACTGAAAACCAGGTGAGCGATACAGGCTCATGGGAGCCTCTGGTTTAAGGAATTGCGAATAACATATGCATGACACATTTTTATGCAAAAAAGAAAAAAAATAATCACATTTTCAATGACCATACTTGCATGAAGCATTTTTGTCAAAGAAAGGTCTTACAGGGTATTCTTGGGTTATTATGCCAGAGTGGAGCTAGTTTACACTAAGTTGAAGATAACACCTTTGATGTGGTAAAGGTTTTTCTATGTAGATTGGTCACTATCATATTGCAAACATATTTATGGGAATTTTTTTTGTATTTATAAATTCTTATCAATAATGCACACAATTTTTGTAGGAGGTATCAAGTTTTCATTCTGTCCCTTTCTTAAATTTGTTTTATGTAATTGTTAATTTTGATAATGTAGTACAATGTATTTAAACTGGTGTCACTGTAAACATGTTGTAAAATATCTTAATATTCCATGTTAGCAAAAAATGTTATATTTCTAATTTGAACATACAACTCACCCAAAGGAATTTTTCCTCAAAACATAAAAAGGAGAATATATTTATTTTTGTAGTTGTAGTATTGTTATTCAGTTGTATTCTTTATTTAAATGCCAAGATAACATTTCTGTATGTATATTCTCAGATATTATTGGTAAAGCAAGTAGAATTTTTTCAAGACATTTATTAGCTTGAATAAAACATGTATGTATATTACGCAAGCCTTGTCTAACAAGTCAATATTTTAGCTAGCTAGCATATTAACTATGCATGATAATCATTATTTATGTTACGAAAATAGCATGATAGATTATAAGGTATGTATTAGCTGTTAAAATTTGATTTTTCTTGCTTTGTATAATGTAGTATGGTAGCTCAGCCACAGATGCCAACAGAAGTACAAGATCCAGTATCTCCATTCCAGATCTGTAGGATGCTTCTTAACCAGATGGGACTGTTAGCATGGGAAAAGAGGTAACTACATGTATTTATGTAACCATAGATAAAAAACAACAAAGGTTTTGATGTGGTATTAATGCAGTATTTTTGTACTCCTCACAAATTTATTTTGCAGGTAAATACATTAGTGTAAACATACTTTTATTAATAACTAGTAATATATATATAGATGTACATACACACAATAATCAATTCAATTACTAATTAGGATTTGAAAACAAGGGCTTGACCCTTATATTAATTCAAGGGTGTCAGATACACTTTAAACAATTCAATATGGCATGCTCAAAAAGATTAAGAGTTACAGTATATGACGATACAAGTTACTATAGGTACAAAATGCGCAAAAAAAAAGTTTAAAATAATATTTCAACATGAACGAAGGTTGGATACTAGAAAAGATGTGTAAAGTGTGTCGAAATAGTGCGAGTGGGGGCAAGTGAAAAGCGATTACTGCAGATAATAAATTTTTGTAATGATTTAAAATACATATACATTTTGGTCCTGTGAGAGTAAATCAGATCCATAAAGGAGCAAAGTAGTTGTTAATTGAAAGGCAATCTGCAAATTTGATATATATTGACTGTGCTGCCGGTGATAATTGGTACACCATGATAAGTAGTGATCTGTTGTTTCTGGTTCTCCACAAACACAGTTAGGACTTTGAATAAGTTGTTTCTTATATAAATGATCATTTCGACTGGAAGAATTCATTTGCAGTCTAGCGTGAAGAATTTGACCTGTACCGGTAGAAGGGTATGGTAATCTGTCTGTGGTCTCTTTTATCTGTTTGTAAGTGCAACTTTATGATACTTAGTTTCCTTAACTATATCAAAAGGTAGTACCCTATATAAAGATGTGCATGAAGGAAAATATGGTCCAGCTTTAGAAAATGGAGATCATATTTCCCTTGTTTGACAAAATGATTCTAGACTGGGTATTCAGTTTTCCCCCATGCCACAATGCTTGTAATCAAGGTAACTTTTGCATACATTTGTTTTGACTGAAACAGATTCTTTTTCCCCAGTAGAGATCCTTACAACTAGTAGCAAAGGTATAGTGTTTTTTACCTGTCCATGTACCAGCCCTGTTCTCTTAATACCACAATTTTGCTTTTCTAGGACTTTTTATACGGCCGCAAAAATTTTTGCGGTCGTATATTGGTATGGTGCTGTCGTCGTCGTCTGTAGACACTTCAGTTTTTGGTAAATAACTTTAGTTACAGTAGATCAATCCTTATGAAATTTTAACATAATGTTCTTTGGTACAAATGGAAGGCTTGGCTTAGTTTTGGTCATTATGGCCCCACCTGTTTTTAAAAAAGGGACCAAAAAGGGTTAAATTGGATGTTTTCACATGTTTGTCTGTAGAATCTTTTATTATTAATCGGATTTTGATGGGGTTTCTCTCAGTGTGCTCCTGAGGAAATTTCCAATCTGGAGTATGCCAACGGATTTCATGTAGCATGTACCGCTCACGAGATAAATGGGGCCCAACAGGGGCAAATCTCCAAAAAAAATAATTTTTTTATTTTAAGTCTGATTTTGATGCAGTTTTTTATGGATTCCTTGTGAAAAATTAATATGGTGCTCAGCTATTAGATTTTTGATAACTTGTTTCCTTTCCCAGCTATGAGGGGCTGAACGGGGCCAAAATTGCGAATTTGCAGATTATGTAGAATTTTTATTTTTCATCGGATTTTGATGGGATTTTTTTCTTTGGATTCCTCTTGATCTAAGATTTCAGGAGTATGTCAATGGATTTGGCGAAGTTCTTACCGTTTCCAAGCTACGAGGGGTCAAAGGGGCCAAAAATGCAATTTTCTAAATATGTCAAATCTTTATTTATGGGATTTTTTTCTTCGGATTTTTCTTGATCTAAGCTTTCAGCGGTATGTTAACGGATTTTGTGTACCTCTTGCCATTTCTGAGCTACAAGGGGTCAAAGGGGCCAAAACTGCTATTTTTCTAAATATGTCAAATCTTTATTTTTCATTGGATTTCGATGGGATTTTTTTCTTTAGATTCCTCTTGATCTAAGCTTTCAGCGGTATGTTAACGGATTTTGTGTACCTCTTGCCATTTCCGAGCTTCATGGGGTCAAAGGGGTCGAAATTGCAATTTTTCTAAATATGTCATATCTTTATTTTTCATCAGATTTCGATGGAATTTTTTTCTTTGAATTTCTATGGATGTAGAGTTTTAGTTGATAGTACATATTTTGTATAGCTCTTATATTTCATCAGTAAGTGATCATAAGGGTTGAATTTTTCCCTGTTTTGTTTCCAGCTAATAACTGTGTCAAGCGTCTTTTTGTGTCCATCTAATTATTGTGTCAAGCTCTTTACTGTGTCCACATTCACTTTAAACTACTTTTGTTGAAATTTCAGTGGTCGACATGCTGCAGTCGTATCATGCTGCGCTTGGCGTAGCCCTTTATTCACTTTTAAAACTAAATACCAGTTATCAGCACAATTTTGTTTTTAAAGATCTTCAATTCAGCTTATAGATTGAGAATATTTAAAGCATGTCAAGGTGGAATTGCATTATTTTCAACAATAATTTTGCCCTACTCTGACAACAGTCATATGTTTGGAAAGCAGTACTAGACTCTGCATGTATAACAGCTGACCTCATGCATTGATATATGCTTTCTATTCTGACACCTGAGTATTAAGATATCCTGTCAAATCTTACATAATTTTGGGGACAGCTTTTTAGCTCACCTGGCTATGCCAGGGGGAGCTTTTGCCATCACTTGGCGTGCGTCGTCCGTCCGTCATAAACTTTTAAAAAAAAAATCTTCTCCTCTGAAACCACGGGCCATTTTAATCCAAACTTGGCCTGGGTCATCACCAGGGTATGTAGTTTAAAAAATGTATTCGGTTAGTCCAAGGACCTAACAACATGGCTGCTGTTCTTAAAAATAGAACATAGGGGTAAATTGCTGTTTTTGGCAAATAACTCAAAAACCGTTGCAGATATCAAAAATCTGACATGTGGTAAAATTGTTCAGAATGACGAGATGTATCTACTCTGCAATTTTGAAGAAAATCGGAAAACCCATCTCAAAGTTACAGCCCTTTTTCCGTAAAATTTCCAAAATTTACGCATATATGGTTATTGGTTATTTCCTTTAATTCTGTTTTCAAATCTTCTTTGGTTTACTTTTCTCTTTTAAGTTTTAGAGAAATTCCCTGCTATCACTTTATTAAAAATAATTATTTGTTACATAATCAAGAGCAAAAAAGTGTTTTTTATACAAATTTTTACATTTTTTTGCAAAAATACTTCCATAAATACTTCGGAAAATACTTCCGACTCCTGCCATTGGGTGTGGGGTTTTCTCACCATTCATTGAAGATCTTATGGTGGCTTTGTGTAATCCGACATATTTTTGTGGTTTCATACTGTGTCGAATTAGACAGGTTCCAATGAAGATTTTTTCCCCCAAACATTCACGATGATGGTGAGATTAAATGCATATAGCCTATAGCTTCCATTAAAAAAATGTTAGAATAATAAAAAATTAGTTCAATATTACCAATGAAAAAAATCCTTCTTTTTCAGGTGTGATTTTGACCTTTTGAAGAAAACGGACAGGATGTTGAGAGAACTTAAAAATTTAGATAATCAAAAATGGTATATATATATATTTCAAGTAAAATTGAATATTTGAGATAAATTTGTGTTTCTTTTACATTGATTGATTGATTATAGCAAGTTCTATGTCCAGTGAGCAATATTTCAGCTATGTCAAGACAAGAACAAGTTAATGAATTCAAAAAATTAAAAGAAGAAATAACATTAAGGTTGGAGTAATTATCTGGGCAAAGAAATTTGATTACCACTATAATGGGGTAGATATAGGTTAGTTCAGGAAATTTAGCCTTCTGTACGGCTTCAAGAGGCTGTTATTTTTGAAACCTATAGAGGAGATATTCATACTGCCGTTGTTGTGACTTTTCTCCACACAGTGGTATGTGATCAGGCTTTCTAGAACTGAGTTTAGCTAGAACTGTTGGTAGAAGGACAAATGTAGCATACTAACAACCACCTAGAGTAACAAAGTCAGCTGTGTAGAAGGAGTCCCTTCAGACTCGTCAAGGGTGCAGTGGAAATGTGGCTAAGCATATTAAACAAAACTCAAGTTCATTTTTAGATCAAAGTGCAATTTATAGGTCATGTTGAAATGAATTTAGTTGTTTTTCTGAAATAAGTTGACCTAGGACAAGTGCAGTATACTCACAATGTGAGTTAAATACCGTATAACCGGAAATTTTTGTAGTAATCTAATTTTCGCATTATTTCGCGGTCACCAGAAGACCGCAAAAATTAAATTTGCAAAAAATAAAATAAAATTATTGCCACTGAAAAGATCATCTGCAATTACTCTAAAAATAATACAAACAAGGACACTGTTCATAAATGCCTCAGTAAATATTAAATATAAATAGAACTGTGCACAGATATGTCAGGCGTGTCATGGTTAGTTTGTTTTAAAAATTAAAGTTGAAATTGGCCTGGCAATTAGGCTAACTTTGCCTGTTAATTACGTTAACTTTTAACAATATGATTTCAAAACTCCAATTAATTACCTTTGATCTATTTTCTTTTGTTTACCGATATATTGAGTGACAGTTGAGATAAAAAGATCAGACGATGTTTTGAGAGATTTACCTGTTAAATTATTAGCTCACCAGGCCTAAAAGGCCATGTGACCTTTTGCCATTACTATGCGTCCGTCGTCCATCTGTCTGTCTGTCTGTCAATACTTTCAAAAATCTTCTCTGAAACCACTGGGCAAAATGTAACCAACTTGTCCTGAATCATCATCAGGGTATGGCTTCTCAAACTGATGTTCAGTTTGTCCCTCTGTCGAACAACATGGCTGCCATTGCTAAAAATAGAACATAGGGTAAACTGCAGTTTTCTTATTTTTCATCTTTTATTTCCAAAACTATAGAAGATGAAGGTTAAGTGTAAATTGATGAAATGTTTGCCATGCTGTGACGACTTCAAAACTAATTAGCTATTAATTTTCCCAACAAGTCCTAATCTACACCAGTGTACAAAAAAAAATTCATTTTCAAATGTGTGAGCTTTAAATAACAGGGAATTCCCTACTAATGATATATTTACTAGAAAACCCCACTAGCAAGGAATGTGAAACTGTGTCTAGCCACCTTCAATGAAATTTGGTTTCAACATAGATATTGATGTTGCGACTTCAAAACCGGTGTTGAAAATTGTTTGTTGACCNTATTTTTCATCTTTTATTTCCAAAACTATAGAAGATGAAGGTTAAGTGTAAATTGATGAAATGTTTGCCATGCTGTGACGACTTCAAAACTGATGTTGAAAATTTTCCTTGACCACCATTTTCAAAATGGCCACCAAAAATGGCGGGAAAATTCAACATTGTCGGATTTCAATGAAATTTTGTTTCCAAATAGATATTGATGTTTCGACTTCAAAACCGGTGTTGAAAATTGTTTGTTGACCGCCATTTTCAAAATGGCCGCCAAAAAAGGGTGGAAAATTCAACATTGTCTGATTTCAGATGCAGAACACAGTTATTTTACATGATGTCATAATTCACATGTCAATAAAAACTACCCCCCTCCTTACAGCAATATGTATAAATTTTTATATTGATATCTATATACCTATGGAAAGATGGAAATCTCCATTTTATGAATACAGAAAAATATTTGTCAAATTGTAACAATGCAAGCATGTGGCATTCATTACAACTGTGCGCAAATCGGTAATTTACACTCAAAAATGGACTAAAATAGGGCATATTCAGCCAAACATTTCAATAATACCGGTGCAGAAATCACTATTCAAATTTAAACATTGCAAAGTGCATGATTTGAACTTTGTTTTAAGCAGGATTCAAGGGTACGGTCACCGGCTCCGAAAGCCACTACATTACCTTGCAGCAGACGACAAGGAAATGCACATGGTAAAACACTGCAATTTTTAAGTTGTCCCCCTTGTCACAACATTGACATAAAATACTTCTTAAACTAATAACTTGTTCCTAATTAGCTATTTATTTTCCCAACAAGTCCTAATCTACACCAGTGTACAAAAAAAAATTCATTTTCAAATGTATGAGCTTTAAATAACAGGGAATTCCCTACTAATGATATATTTATACTAGAAAACCCCACTAGCAAGGAATGTGAAACTGTGTCTAGCCACCTTCAATGAAATTTGGTTTCAACATAGATATTGATGTTGCGACTTCAAAACCGGTGTTGAAAATTGTTTGTTGACCACCATTTTCAAAATGGCTGCCAAAAAAGGCGGAAAAATTCAACATTGTCCGATTTCAATGAAATTTGGTTTCCAAATAGATATTGATGTAGCGACTTCAAAACCGGTGTTGAAAATTGTTTGTTGACCGCCATTTTCAAAATGGCTGCCAAAAAAGGCTGTAAAATTCAACATTGTCCGATTTCAATGACATTTGGTTTCCAAATTGGTCTTGATGTTGTAACTTCAAAACTGATGTAAAAAAAATTGTTCATTGACCGCCATTTTCAAAATGGCCACCAAAAAAGGCAGGAAAGTTCAACATTGTCAGATTTCAATGAAATTTGATTTCCAAGTAGATATTGATGTTGCGACATCAAAACCGATGTTGAAAATTGTTTGTTGACTGCCATTTACAAAATGACATCTCGACTTCAAAACTGGTGTCGAAAGTGGTCCTTAGCAAGAACGTTTTTGTCAAAAAAGCCCAACAAAGAAATATAGTAAAACATGATCAGATTTTAAAAACAGTTCAAGATATTGGAGGTGTTTGAGCTACGAAAGTTTGAGAAACTGAAGATCAACTGTATAACTTACAATGTTACCTTAATTGTGGCAACTGAAAGCCAGGTGAGTGATACAGGCTCCTGGGAGTCTCTGGTTATATGTCACCTGCAATTATTGACTAGTTTAACAGTTATTCAAACTATACCTGTTATTTCAATTAAAATGAAAGCTTGCCAAAACATGCAATATTTCGATACCCTTTTCTTAATTTATATTGAAAAATAATTCCATAGCTTATTTCCATTTTAAAGAACTGTTACTTAAAATTAATTCATGGTAAATAAAGGCAATATTTGCACTGTATATTTTACCAGCTAGCAAGGAACCGCAAAAAATGAATTTCACGGAAAAAAGATGCACATTTTTACCCCCAAACCGCAAAAATTACGTTTTGGGCAAAAATTTCCGGTTATACGGTATTACAATCCACAATATTTCAAAGCAAGTACAACAAAGATAAATATTTGAATAAAAGTAAATCAAAGTAAAGAAACACAAACTCTGAAAAACAGGACTGCTTCTGAAGACTGACTATCCCGAGCTGATATGTCACCTGTTGTGATGTCCTAATTCTTAAAGCAGTTAATAACAGACTTTTGAAATTTTTAGAAAATTATACAAACTTATGTATATCATGCCTTTAAAGAAGCAACTCTACTTGTTATATATTTTTGTAAATGCTCTTTGTTTGTACAGATAATCATGAGTTGAAGCAAAAATATTAATTAGTAGCTTAAGTCTTTAATACGATTTTCAATGACAGCTTAAATGAAAGCAATGATCTATGCATCACTATTGTGCAAATCTGATAATATTTTTTCATACTCTGAGGAATAGGAAATATTTTGATAAATGAGAAAATGTACTTGTATATAGCAATCGATAATAGTGATATGTGGGTATATATTTATTTTACCATAATACAGTCGAGAGACCCACAAGTTTGCTGTGATATATGTAGCCCAAGGACAGGAGGATAAAAACTCCATATTGTCCAATGCTGGAGGTAGTAAAGCGTATGAAGATTTTGTATCTGGTTTAGGATGGGAGGCAAGTATATCTTAAGCATATGTTGATTCTTATATAATGATGAGAAATGTTTTATATATACTGAGAAATTATTGTACAATTTTTTAGCTCACCTGGCCTAAAAGGCCATGTGAGCTTCTGCCATCACTTTGCGTTCGGCGTCTGTCCCTCTGTCCGTCAAAAATTTCAAAAATCTTCTCCTCTGAAACTGCTGAGCCAGTTGTAACCAAACTTTGCCTGCAGCATCAGTAGGGTATGCAGTTTCAAAATTATGTTCAATTAGTCAGAAGACCAAACAACATGGCTGCTGTTACTAAAAATAGAACATAGGGGAAAATTGCTGTTTTTTGCAAATAACTCATAAACCGTTAGATATCAAAAATCTGACATGAGGTAAAAGTGATCAGCATAGCAAGATCTACCTGCCCTGCAATTTTGAAGAAAATCCGAAAACCTGTCATGGAGTTATTGCCCTTTTTCAGTAAAATTTTGAATTGATTAACTTGTTCTCGTCCTGATATAGCTGAAATATTGCTCATTGGACGTTAAACTCTAACTAATCAATCAATCAATCAGTAAAATTTTCAAAATTTGTGTATTTTTTATTTCTAAAAGTGTAATAGATAGAGGTCAAGTGTAAATTGCAAAAAGATTCAGCTTATCAAGATCTACAAACCCTGAAATTTTTAAGAAAGTCCATAAACCCTTGTAGGAGTTATTGCCCTTTTTTCACAGAATTTTCAAAATTTTCGTATTTTTCATCTTTAATTTTCAAAACTTAGAAGATGAAGGTTAAGTGTAAATTGATAAAATGTTTGCCATGCTGTGTGGATTTCAAAACAGGTGTTTAAAATTGTTTGTTGACCACCATTTTCAAAATGGCCGCTAAAAAAAAAAGGCGGAAAAATTCAAAATTGTTCGATTTCAATGTAATTTGGTTTCCAAATAGATATTGATGTAGCGACTTCAAAACCGGTGTTGAAAAGTGTTTGTTGACCGCCATTTTCAAAATGGCCGCCAAAAAAGGCGGGAAAATTCAACATTGTCAGATTTCAATGAAATTTGGTTTCCAAATAGGAATTGATGTTGCAACTTCAAAACCAATGTTAAAAATTGTTCTTTGACCACATTTTAAAAAATGGCCACCAATAAAGGCAGGAAAATTCAACACTGTCTGATTTCAATGAAAGTTGGTTTCAAAATAGATATTGATGTTGTGACTTCAAAACAGTGTTGAAAAGTGTTTGTTTATCGCCATGTTCAAAATGGCTGGAAAATTCAACATTGTCCGATTTAAGTGAAAGTTGGTTTCCAAATAGATATTGATGTTGCGACTTCAAAACAGTGTTGAAAAGTGTTCGTTTATCGCCATTTTCAAAATAGCCACCCAAAAAATGGCCGGAAAATTCAACATTGTCCGATTTAAATGAAAGTTGGTTTCCAAATAGATATTGATGTTGCGACTTCAAAACAGTGTTGAAAAGTGTTCGTTTATCGCCATTTTCAAAAAAGCCGCCCAAAAAATGGCCGGAAAATTCAACATTGTCCGATTTAAATGAAAGTTGGTTTCCAAATAGATATTGATGTTGCGACTTCAAAACAGTGTTGAAAAGTGTTCGTTTATCGCAATTTTCAAAATAGCAGCCAAAAAAGGCGGAAAAATTCAACATTGTCCGATTTCAATGAAACTTGGTTTCCAATATTTATTGATGTCACAACTTCAAAACTGATGTTAAAATTTGTGTGCTTGCAGCCATTTTCAGAATTGCTGCCAAAAAAGGCAGGAATATTCAACATTGTCAGATTTCAAAGAAATTTGGTTTTCAAGTGGATATTGATTTTGCAACTTCAAAACTGGTGTTGAAAATCGTTCGTTGACTTCCATTTTCAAAATGGCCGCCATAAAAGGTGGGAAAATTCAACATTGTCTGATTAAAATGAAATTTGGTTTCCAAATAGATTTTGATTTTGGACTTCAAAACCAGATTTGAAAATTGTTGAGTGCCATTTTCAAAATGGCCACAAAAAAAGGCGGTATAATATAGATATTGATGTCGTAATATATATTGATGTCCAAATAGATATTGATGTCGTAACTTAAAAATATGGGGTTGAAAATTGTCGTTGACTGCCATTTACAAAATGATGTCTCAGCTTCAAAACTTGTGTCGAAAGTGGTCCTTAGCAAGAACATTTTTGTCAAAAAAGCCTAACAAAGAAATATAGTAAATGTTCAAAAATGGATAACAGGAAACACCTACAATGGTCGAAAATTATAATTACATGCAACAATTTGCAAGGGAACTACACAAGAAAAACATGTATAAGACAAAAGACAAAACATGATCAGACTTAAAATACAGTTCAAGATATTGGTGTTGTTGGAACTACCAAAGTTTGAGGGACTAAAGTTCAACTGTATAACTAACAATGTTAGCTTGATTGTGGCAACTGAAAGCCAGGTGAGCAATACAGGCTCCTGGGAGCCTTTGGTTATATTATCTTAGAATGTTCATAATGCTGTAAATTCAAATGTGATTAGTATTAAATTGCAATCGTTAGGGCCCTGTAAAAAATTTTTTCCATTCAAGCTTGGAAGTGAGTTTTTATACCCCGCAAACAAAGTTTGGGGGGGGGGGTTATATAGGAATCACCACCTCTTGTAAGTGCAACTCCTCTTAAACCACTTGAAGGATTTTGATGAAACTT
>MJUU01035968.1:88320-104511 GCA_002080025.1 Modiolus philippinarum
GCAGTACCATATTTGTAGGCATTTTGACATTGACCTAGACCTTAGGACAATTTTATCAAAAACTTGAACTTTGATTCTAGAAGTTAGTTGCTTAGTGATAGGGTGCTTATGCTTGGTATGTGACTTCCCTGTGATTTGAGCTTTCCGTCCGTACCATAGTTATAGACATTTTAACCTTGACATTGCCCTAAGGGCAATTTTCGGAAAGAAAAAATTGGAATCCGGCTTCTAGAAGTATTTCTTTTGGAGGTAAGGAGTTCTTTTTTGGCATGTGACTTCCTTACATTACATTTGTTTATAATTCATTAAATTAAGAAAATGTAAATAAGGACCTATTTTTCTGTCAATTTGCAAAAAAGTTTCAGCTGCTAGCATGAGTTTTGGTATAAGGTCTCACTTGGAACACGGTAATATTTGATTATCTTTTTAAGGATTTATGCAATGGTTATCAATATAGTTCCCTACTTTCACTTCCAGTTATTTTTTCCCTCTCAATTTGTTAATTGTGAATAAAGCATCACATGGTTTATATGTTGTAACTTACAATGTTGTTCAAACTTTAAATTCAGCATTTGTGGATATATTTACTGGTGAAAGGGAATCTTTTAAATAGGGTCTATTTAAATGAATGTGAAATAATGCATGGGGAATATTTTACTTTTTCAATTCTGCATGAGAGCTTGGTGGATTCATATTTGATGAGTATTATTTAATCTAAAGTCACCAGCAATTAACATACAACTGTTGAATTTTATTGATGTTGTAATGCATATTGTAATTATTGATATTGTTTTGCAATTTGTAAATTGCCAAAAAAATAGTTTGTTAAGTATGACAAACTCCTAGTTCTTTAGTTAGTATGTACCTGTGTATATCTGCACCACTTATCAATTTCACCACAGATACATAACAAACTTGCCATATTCATAGAAATGAATCATTAAAACCATTGAATTTTAAAAGCAATACATGCAATAAAGATTATGTCAACCCAGTCAGTTATATGAACATCAGTGAGTCATAGAATGACTAAAAATGTCAAAATTCATTCTAACTCATACCTAAAACTGGAACACAAATTTTATTTTAAAAAAGTGCAATTGTTACATTGAGCCTTTGCCTTGGTAACAATATCTTAGGGCAAAGCTAGGTTACCATACTTTAGTGTCAGGACTGGTGGGTGCAAACATTGGTTTCTGGATGCTAACTGAAATAGTATACTTTCAGTTTAAATGAAACTTTGATATATTGTTGAATACTATTAAAGGAAGAACCTTTATGATTTTGGAGAAAATAGATTAAAGTTTATTGTATGACACAATGACCAAAAATAGATTGAGAATTTTAGACAAATTTTGTTTCTAGGTGATAACTCAAGTTTACATCCAATTTAAATGAAACTTTGACATATTGTTGGATACCAGAAGGGGAGGAACCCTATTGATTTTGGAAATAGTTTGATAAAGGTCAAGTTTGCACTCTCTGAAAATATAAAGAAATTCTCCCAAAAAGATTACGTGTACTCTAATAAAAGTAAAAATTATATTTGAATGAAACTTGGATATATTAATTGCTACAAAGGGAGGAAGACCTAATCATTTTGGAAAAATATGTCAAAAGTCAAGGTCACAGTGTCTGAATCAAAGAAAAAATTGGTCTGTAAATGATAGCTCAAAAGTTTTCATCAGATTTAAATGAAACTTTTGTATTTTGCTTGTAATTGCCAGATATTTAAAAACCTGTATTTATTGATATTGTAATCAGGTCAAAGTGGAAGTCATAGTGACTGGTACATTTTAAGTCAAGATATTTGACAGTACAATGTACTAAGAAGCACGAACTTTGACCTAATATATGAAACTTTCATTGAATTATTGGTTATACTTTAACTTAGGAAGGAAGGAAAAAAGATGGAAATATTTGGGTCTGTAACAATTACTCATTTTGAATATTTGTTAAAAGATCATCCCTTATGTATTTGTTAAGTTTAATTAAATGCAGAATGTGCTTTTGCCATAATACTAAACTTGTACAATACATGTATTTACTTTGCACAGTAAACTGTAATTAATTTAAAGATTCAAAAATGGGATTAGCTGTCTTTGTTTTGAAAATTCTAGGAGAGAGTTGGTAAATTGTTACAGTCGTACTACGATGGCTCGAACACCCAAGGGACCGATGAAAACAGTTCGAGCCAAAGGGGTGTTCGAGCTATCGAGGTCAAACTTTGTTTAAATTTGATCCGTGGGACCAGAAAAAGGGTTTGAGGCATCCATGGTGTTCGAGTTATTGCAGTTCGAGCCATCGAAGTTCTACTGTACTTATGTAACTAAACTAAAAGTTTAATATATGGACTGAGGGACTTGCATATTACTTCATTTAAATTTGACATATTTGTTTTATCCCAATAACAGCAATGATTAGAATTGGTCTTTAGCAAGATCTTAACTGTTACCAGTAGGTACATTCACATGAATATACAAAAAAAAAATTGCCTGGGTTATGAAAAGTGAAAAGCATTTGTTTTACCCATGTCCCTTTGTCCATCCTCTTACTAGTATGAAATGTCATCATTGCTGTCTCAGTAACATTCCTGTTTCGGGCATACCATATTTAGATGCTGTTTAGAGTACCATTATTTCATCATATCTTAACATCAGAAGTTTAGATTCCAATAAATTTTGTTTATATCATAAAATTTTCTTTATATTTACAGGTAGTGATGGTGGTAATGAAGAAGGTACATTTAAGAAAACAGCCAGGAGATTGTCTCTACGGTCTAAAAAATCTGGAAAATCAACCTCTGTTACTCCTCCTTCTAGCCCTGTTTTAAAAGACAATAAACAATAATGAACATTTCTTATAGCATGTAAACTTTTATTCAAATTATAGGTTGTAAAATTAGGAACCTTATTTGTGAAGTACTTAAATATAACCAAAGATGTTACAAGTCTGATAAATATTTTTCCCCTATATATTTGTATCTTTATCTATCCTTGTTTTGTAATATTTATTTTTGTGCCTTCAAGATAAATTAAGCGATGAAGACCATATCATATTTTTGTTGGCTTGCTGGTCTGTCTTTCCCTTTACTTTGATTTTGTTTAGTTCTGTGAGAAGTAGGGCTTATAAATGAATACTCAAAGTATGACATTCATTCATGGAACAAGGTTTAATAAAAAAAAAATCACTTGCAATTTCAAAAATAGATAAAAAATTTCTGCAGGATGAGCTTGCAGTCAAGTTCAAAGACTAGTAGAGTTGCCAAATTATTATTTTGCTATGAGCTGTCCATTTTGCTCTGTTTTTTGTTTTTTTGTTTTTTTTATGAGTTTTTTTTTAATGAGATTCTTGTATCAGGAAGGTAAAAAAAAAAGTCTGTATGGAAAATTAGCTACAGTTGTGAACATAATCCATTATTTTATGACTAAATTAAAGCTAGACTGTGATATTGTAAGTTTTGATCAAAGATGTCATGTTTTATTGTTGTAGACATATTTTAATGAATAGTTACATTTTTTTATGCTGACAAAAAACTTTCAATGTCACTAACATCTTAGAGTCACATGGATTTATTCAATTAGGCCTGGTTTTCTCGCAGCATTTTGAGATAGGTGTAAACACTGTGGTGGTCTTTATTTAGTATAAAAGATGCTAAGATTGTGCAATATTATATTTCCTACTTCTAGGAAAAACCTTAAACATTAGTTGGTTCAAGACATCTCATGCTGAACCTGTATATATTCCAGATTGGGTGATTGAGGAATATACATGGTCACAGCTACCTGTTACATGGTCTAAACATAGAAATGTTGCTAAATATAGTGACATCCAATTATCCAATCAAAACAAAGTATTTTAAGCCTCTTAAGTACAATTAGAGGGGACGGACAGGGCTAAGGGAGACCAGGAGAAAGGGGGCAGGGGAAATGAGAAAGAAGTAGGGAGAAAGGCGAGAGGAGCGGGAGAAAGGAGAAAAGCGGGGAGAAAAGAAAATTAAAGGGAGAGAGGGAGATAGGAGGCAGGATACAAGACAGAGGGGACAGGAAAAAGGAGAAAGACCCACCTCCCCTGTCCACCCCCTCAATTTTAAAATAGTTTTCATGGAAAAACTTCATGATGTTGACATGTTAAGAAGAAGTATTTCCTTATACCTGATATGAAGATCTTCTATTTAGAATCTAAATAATGAATATTAGCTTCAGTATGATATTTTTGTTTAAGAAGACTGAAAAGGAAACCAGGTCTAGTTGGAAATTTGTTAACTCCTCCATATTTTGTAGACCAAGATCTTCATGCTACCTTTCAGTATATAGATATTACTCTCAGGGAATATTTTGAGTGCATATATGTATTATTCTACCAATAACAACTTTCAAATAATGGCAGTACTTGATAATTAGATGTAATTTTAATGATTTTTTTCCCTTAAAATTGTTGGTTGAAGCACAATTAAGAAAAATCAAAAATACTTTGAGAAATAACATCAAAAATAAGCATTTTACTATGTGTATTACATTGAGAATGGAGAAGTTTCTTCTAGATAATACTTTCAAATCAATGCACTGTTTCTCATTGTTGTTGTGATGGAGAAAAAAATACTGAAAAGATAAGATCAATCTTTTGTTTACTTCTCTGTTCCATGTAAATTTGTAACTCAATATCCTTTCATATCCATGAGATATTGTCGGAGATGATCACAAAATTTATTGAAATTTTGGAGAATTTAAATCAGAATTAATTAAACAACTTTATTTATTTTAAAACAGTTTATTATATAATAATTATTATATGGTTTATATCAGTAGTTTAGTTAGCACTGATATGTAAATTTGAAAAATGATTAATACTATTTTCAAAGTTTTCAGTTGTTTCAAATTACTTGACTTCAAAATTTAACATGTGACCCTTTTTAGGGATTTTAGCATACAGATACTGGCTGCCCTTATGGTACTACTGGAGAGCGTGATATTAGACAAGTACTGTTATCCAAGATATTTATGTACTAGGTAGAATTGATATTTGCAAGAGGAAAAATTTGTGCAATATTGTTATCAGAGACGTATCTCTGTTGTTATGTATTCAATTTCAATAGTAAATAGTGCCATACAGTAATAATATGTACTACCCATATAAATTTATATATAATGGCCTCATTTCATTGTATGTATAAATTCATTACATATTTAAACATGGATGTATTAGTAGACTATACCTTTTTTTCCTTTATTTGGATGTTGTCATATCAAATAGAATACTTGATGTGTGTATACGGTTTGTCATTCTAACAGATATATAATGGTCATTAATTTCACTATAAAACTAAGAAATTTTATGTTGTATGGTTTGACTTCCTCCAATTTCCAACAGTATGTTGAAAGGTATTTTTATTCATCAGTTAAAGCTAGTTACTCAAATTTTACATTTCATCTATTTGTTTCTGTAATTAATAAGTTAATTGAATTCATAACTGGTAACAATAAGTTCTAGCAAAAAAGATTTATACATGTTTCAAAATAATCCTTAAATATTTGTAAGTCTGTGCTGTTCAAAAGTATGTGTACTAGGATTTAACAATTTACTTTTGTTTAACAAACAAAAGGTGAATATAAATTTAAAGATTTTAGGGGACTGCATATTTCAAATTATATTCTTGCAAACTATTAAATTTTTGTAAATTTGGTGATTTAACAAAACTGTTGAAATTTGAATTTCTTAATTTCTTTCTCAATGGTATTTTGAAGCTGTTATAAGCAAAACAATGTTCAGATAAGAAAAAATATCAACACCAGAAATACCTTATTTCCCCAAAATTATTGTTACTGGGTAGACTTGCAGCAGTTTTAATCAACCATGTATCCTTAAACTTAGCAAACTTGACTTGTACAGGTAGATGAAAAGATTTTCTTCTTGAGATTGAGATGAAAAACCATTAATAATAATCTTATTTTTAAGTTTTCAACATAGTTTAAAAAAAAAATTGATACCTTCCAAATATTATGCATATTTTGTAGTGTACTTGGTACATGCTTGACTAAATCTGCTGTACCTGTTAGTTGAACATTATAAAAAAAGTTAGTATTATAACAGTATATTTTTGACTTCTCATATATTTATTACTACACAAATTTTTTCTTCAATCTGTTAAAGGGGTTAAGGAATTTGTGATTTTAAACCAATATTATTAGTTTGTTTTTTTCCCTCTTATTATACAATATTTGAAGTCAAACTACTTATTTATAATGTCATATCAAAAGGAAATTTTGTACTCATTTGTATCACTTTTATTGATGGTAATAAAAGAACAATCTACACTTTCTTGTATTGTGTATTACCTTTCTAGCTTTGCTGTTATTCTACACCCTACACCAAGCTGTTGGTATACTGTGATGGGATGTCCTTCTGTCTGTTCTGAACACTGGTTTCCTGAGCATAAATTTAGAACAAATACTTACAGAAATTTGGCTAAAAATTGTTTTCTGGATTTGATTAAAACTTCTGTAGATGTAAGCTTCAGATCTGAGGAAAACACTTATTGTTTTTTGAGTCGGTAGGACAGAAAATTGGTTCCCTGGTGTCTGTGGCATTGAGTTTAAAGCAGCAAAGGTAAGGGAGGCACATAATTGTTTTTGGGAACAGTAGGTCAATGGCCAAGATTACATCTTTCAGAAATTTGGGCCCTAAATAGTTTAGTTTCAGGGGCATAAATTCAGAATGACTCTATTGATTTAAACAACACTTGCATAGATTAAAGCTTCATTGGTGAGGAATATTGTTTTATATGTCATCAGGTTAAAGGTCAAGGTCCCATGTACTTGCTTAAATTGAAACTTTGGACCTGAAATTGTTTTCCAGAGCTTAATGCTTTCATTGATTTAATGAAACGTACATAGGTAACAGAATCAGGATTATGAAAGCCACCTATTGAATATCTAGTCAGTAGGTCAAGGTCAATGTCATGTGTACTTACAGAAATTGTAAACTTTTACCATGAATTCCTAGGCAAAATTGCAGAATGCAATCATAGATTTGAATAGAACCCGATTTGCTGGTTTCAGAGGCAAGGAAGACACCTTTCGTTTTTCAGGTTAGTTGGTCAAGGTTACTTTTACTACATGAAATAAAAATTTGGGCCAAAAATTGGTTTCCGGCGTTTTATTTGAGAATGCCTTCGTGGACTGGAATGAAACTTGTATAGTTGAAAGCATCATAAGTAAGGTAGACACCCGAGTTTGGGAACATTTGGTTTAATGCCAAGGTCCCATGTGCCTACAAAAATTTGAAACTTGGGCCAAAAATATCCTGAATACAACTTCAGAATGATTTGATGAATTTGAATGAAACTTGTATAGATGTAAGCTTTGGTTCACATTGAAGTCTGCTGGTCGGAGATCAAAGTTACATGTTCTTGCATAAATTAAAAATTGGGCCAAAATTGATTTCTGGAACATAACTCTAGAATGCCTTAATGGCAAGGAATACACCTGTTTATTTTTTTTTATTACTAAGTCAAAGGTCAAGGTCGTGCATATAAACAGAAAATAGAAAATTTTGCCAAAATTTGATTTCCGGGACATAACTTGACTCGTATTTTTGAACAGATCAAATGTAAGAAAGAAACCTGATTTCAGAATCATTAATTTAAGTGTCAAGGTCACACTTACTTACCTACAGAGAAAATCTGGGTCAAACATTCTGGAGCATAACTTTAGAATGAATTCATGAATTTTGATGAGGCTTCAATTGATATCAGAGGTCAGGGATACATGTACTTGTAAAAATCGAAAATATGGGTCAATAATTCGTTTCCAAAGCTTAGATAAAGATTGCCTCTGGTTTAGAATGAAACTTTAGAGGTAAGGAATACACCTATTGATTTTTGGTGAGTAGGTTAAATGTCAAGGTCACAAACACTTGCAGAAATAGGTTTACTCGCTTATTTCTACTGTAGATCTTGATCTTAACTCAGAATTAATATTATGTATTATTTCTGCAATGAAATGATGGAATCGAGGGTTAGTTATTGAAATGCATCACGTGATGGGAAATTGACCGATGATGGAGCAAGTGCAAACAGGAAAAAAAACCATTCAAAAATCAAGACCTGCTTTTGATTCAAAAACATGGTAACTATCTGTTTTTGTATTGATTGTGATGTCAACTGAGCCCCGACGTTGCAAATCAGTGACGAAATATTTTTAGAACCGATTCAATAAATCTCCCCACCGTCAGTTTGTGACGTGTATATCTTTTGTCAGCTTCTGTGTTAAAGAAAACACAATGTCATCAAATGTGGAAGCTGGGACTAATATAACATTATATTTGAACCGATTCAATAAATCTGTCCCCACCGTCAGTTTGTGACGTGTATATCTTTTGTCAGCTTCTGTGCTAAAGAAAACACAATGTCATCAAATGTGGATGGCTACAGACAAAATATTGTATACATCCATACACAATGTAGCATTATGTCATCTTTTTACAAAGGAACTGTCAATTATTGATGTAGAAGCAAACTATGAATCAGTCACAACATCACTGCATTTGATTGGTCGGGAAGTACAGGTAGGGACACATTTATTGAATCGACCCTAGTCCCAGGTGGAAGGAAACGGACAAAATTTTGTATACATTCATACACAATGTAGCGTTGTGTCATCTTTTTACAAAGGAACTGTCAATTATTGATATAGAAGCAGACAATGAATCGGTCACAACATCACTGCATTTGATTGGTCAAGAAGATCAGGTAGGGACAAATTTATTGAATCGACCCTGGTTTATATTGCCCCCGTGCAAATCTTCGACTAAACTTTCATTATAAACGTTTTAAGGGTAATATTTAGGTTTTAGTCTGTCTGTCTGTCCGTCCGTCTGATCAAAGGATATTGATTTGTCTAATCAACTCATTTGGATGATTTCACTGGGAGACACATTGAGCATGTGTGCAGCACCCCATACTCGTATTTTGATTCTCATTACCTTTAATATTGTTTTCATTATTTCCAGATGATTGATTTTTTTTTACAATATTTTATTACCAGTGTACACATGGTACCCATTTTGTGTATCAACTCCTCTCACAGATTTTAAACAAAATCGAGACTTGCAGGGTGTTTCTCATATACATTTATCATGTTGGTTGCATTTTCTGAATTTTAAGTCTAGCAAACTTGGTCTTCTTTTCAATTCACATTGAACATGTGAACCTCATATTTTAATTGCATTCACTAAATTTTGTCTTGACGTTACTGATAGTTGAACTTAGTCACTTTAGTCATAACACAACAATATCGTTAGAGGTGTATCTACAGCTTTTAGTGTAGATAAAACTCAGACATGCTCGATTGGGCGTATTTTTGTAGTTCTTTTGCAGGGTGTTGCTCAATAAGTCATTCGGAATGAAGAAATTGGACTCGCAGACTGAATAAGATTTGTTGTATTTTGTTCTGATGAACTGTTTATTTGAAATTATGCCATCAGCACTTCAGAGCATAAATGTGCACTATGCCTATGAATAAAAACTATTATTTTAAACAAATACGAAGATACATTTCTTAAAGGGCCTTGAAATCGCAGGTCATTGTCGTCTTTCAGATTTCTTCTTTGGATTTGTCCATTCAAAAGCATTTATGATTTTTTGTTGTTGCTGGTTTTTTTTTTTTTTTTGTTTTTTTTGCCCACGAACCCCCACATTTTGTTTTATTATTTCATTTTTAAACATTTTTAATGAGCATTCTGGTAAATTTCATTAAATCATGTTGACAGTGTGCATGTCCATTTTGTCACAATCGTTCCAGAATAAACATTGCCCATGAAAAAAAATAGTTGTTCTCAAGATCATCGGAATGTTGAATTGGAATATCGTGATGCTGCAATACATAGTAGTTGTCATGAGAACTTAAACGCAAAATTTTGCAAAAACAACGAAGCGTAAAATGTGGATCATTTTCACCAGAGACATATAGATACATATATCTACATGTCTCTGCTTTCACTGAATTGTCATAATTACTACAATCAGAAGTATGGAAGCCGGATGCGGCCATTTTCGCGTTTTCGCGTTTTCGTGTTTTCGTGCTATCATTCAACAACGCGAAAAGGCGAAAACGCGAGATCAAGAAAGCGAAAACGCGAAAACACGAAAAGTCGAAAAGGCGAAAACGCGAGAACGAAAACGCGAAAACGCGAAATCCCGGACACGAAAACGCGAAAACATGAAGACGAAAATGCGAAAACACGAAATTAAATAGATCTCGCCTTTTCGCTTTTTCGCGCTAGACATCTCGCGTTTTCGTGGGTAAAATCTCGCGTTTTCGCGTTTTCGTGTTTTCGCGTTTTCGTGTTTTCGCGTTTTCGTGTTTTCGCTTTTTCGTCTTTTCGCGTTTTCGTGTTTTCGCGTTTTCGTGTTTTCGCGTTTTCGCCCTTTCGCCTTTTTGTGTTTTCGCGTTTTCGTGTTTTCGCGTTTTCGCGTTTTTGTGTTTTCGCCTTTTCGTGTTTTCGCGTTTTCGCGTTTTCGTGTTTTTGCCTTTTCGCGTTTTCGTCTCGGAAGTTTACATCTCACGCATGCGTCATTAATATACAAAAATGTGGTCGTCTTAAAATATTATATTGATAGCTTAAGCAGAAAAACTATGTGAATTTTTGTATATTTATAATTTAACCACATCATGGGCCAGAGCAATTTCACTACTTAGATCGTGATTGGTTTAAACATATCTATTCAATAAAGAGGGAGGGTGTAGGAGAGGGTCTTATACCACATTCTCGTGAAAATAAATGTGGAATCCCGAATTCCGGGTAAAATAAATTGTCAATCCCGTATTCACTCTAAAAAATCATGTAACTGGAAAATTTATCCTAAGGGACCGACCATTTAACTTGAAAGGGGGTATTTTTTTCTAAACAAAATAATCTAGAGCCGATTTTAGTGAAAAAAAATATTTTGGCTGCCAAAATGCTGAAAAAAAATTTTCTGACGGAGGCTTTCTGCCCCAAAAAAATAATGTTAAATTTTAAAAGAAATATTTTGTTGATATACGTGAAAAAAACTAAATAAATTGTAAAAAAAAACATAACCCCCCCCCCTTCAGGTTAAATGGTCGGTCCCTAAGTAAGTGGATGATTTTATAAAGACCTAATAATTTATACGGTTTTCAGTGCTATCACTTTTGACTGTAACTTACTTCTTTGTTTGAAAAACGAATGTAGTATCCGTCTTTTTCTTTGTACTCATACGGTCTAAATATACGCGCCAAGCTCGTAGCAGACCGTACAAGTATATTCATACGGTCCGACCGTATGCGTATGGTCCGACCATACACATACGCATTGGTGGATCCAAAAGGGGGAGTCCGTTGGTTGGAGCCCCACTTTTTTGGACAATCATGTAGTTTTTAATGAGTATCCTGATATTTTACTAGTTTAGTTTAATACAATTTTATTGCAAAAATACAAAAGGATTGGACTAAAAGTTATCACAACTTAATTATTGTCCTCTCCTGGTGATAAGGAAATTACATAAACTAATAAATGACGACAAAAAACAGACATAAGTAAATTGAAGAAAAGGAAAAAATATAATTTTTGCAGTTTGTTCATACTTCAAAATAACTAACCTTAATTACTAACCTTACTTAAAATCTTTTTGTGTTTCTTATAAATGTACGAACGTGTTCAAATATTTTAGAATTCATTTCAAAACTATATGTATCATTTCCAAACAGAAGTGTCTGAACATCAATATTTACATTTAGAAGACTATTACATAAGATTGTTCTTTCGTCTTGGTACAACGGACATTCAAACAGATAATGAATAACATCTTAATAAGCAGATCCGCAATTACATTTTGGGTCATTTACAATATTTATTTTTGAAAGATTAAGAGTCTCAACCTAGTATGTAGCACGTTTAATTTCCCGTTTCCCTCATTATAGTATTCTGGGGGTTTGTAGGTGATAGGTTTGGCCATATTTTTAAAGGACAATATAGTAGTTGCATTTTTCAACGAATTATCTAAATTATTCCATAAACCGCAAGTAGAAGGTATAAAAGATTTTACAAAGAAATACCCCCAAAAATTTTGGACCGTACATTGTACGCATACAGTCCAAAATACGCGTGTGGTTTTGAACATTTACACGGTATACATTAACCTAAAGACGAGCCCTTATGGATGCAATAGGGTCAAATGTTAAACTTTGTTCCGCGCTTGATGCTTTTTAGGAGGATTTACGGTACGTAAATTCTTCTTATGCTGTCGCTTTCTTCAGAAAAATCCCGGGTATGAATATGCACTTCGAGATCAAAAATCAACTTTTTGCGGCCAAATTCAGTGCCAATTTATTCTTTAACATTATTGTAAACTGCATAAAAAATACAACATATAAATGTAAGGTTTAAGCATAATTAAAATAGAATTATCGAGGGAATATTTTAGCAGTTGACAGAGTGTCACGTGACAAGTTAATTATAAATAACTTAACATGTTACCGTAGTTGTAGAAATAATAATCAATTACCTGTGACCTGAATATTTGTAATGTATCTGAATTTAAAAGATAAAAAAACTCAAATAATTCAGTACCTGGTTAAAAAATTATATAAATAATAATAATAATAAATCGAGGGTTTAGAATTCTTTCTTATTTAGTAAGCGTAGTTCTCCCTCATACAAAGATCTGTCCTTAGCTAATTTTGGCTTTACATTTAGATCATATTAGTTATTTGTTCTCTATCAGTTTTTATACATCTTTGAGTTTATGGTCTTCCAAACGTTGAGATTTAATCTGCACTGAAGAGAAATAAGTTGTCGAAATGCGCATATGCAGAATTTAAATTCACAGTAATTTCGGTATTTAGTTATTTGCACTAAGTGCTAATTTGATTAAGAATTGTTCAAAAATGATAACTTGTTTACAGCTCTTGTATCGATGCTGAAAACAATATTTAATTGCCAATATATATTTTTGTTTTAAGTACCCTTTATGGACAATTATTCATGTTTTCATTGGCGGATTAAGAGATGAGTTCGGGGTTGGATACCTCCCCTTTTTATTATTTTAAAATTTCGTGCAGAATTTAACTGGAACCTCATTGAACACCCCTTTTCGAAGGCTGGACCCGCCTGTGTATTTCACTGTCTATTGACATATGTTTGTTCAAATCAAGGAGTTAAACTCATTGTTCAAATTTATAAAGTATTGGTGATACTGACAAGTGATCATGTAGGGATGTATATTGATATACGGCCTTGAAGTGATCAATGGAAACGTTTAAAAAATGTCGGCTCGAATTGAGTATAGCTTATTAATAAGTAATATGCAGAGTTTAAATTCACATTAACTTCGGTATTTAGTCATTAGTAAACACTGATTTTTTTTCTCTCTTTTTTTTTACAAAAACTACGATACGCACAAATTTGAAGTCTTATAAATGCAACCCAGAGGGGATGTCAAAATTACAGGTTTTTTTGTCAAATTTCGACAGTTATGCAAGATGTTCCCTTATTACTTCGGAATCCTAATATGGTCAAGATACAGCATTTACATGTGACGTACTTCTTTTATCCATTTTCAATGATATTAAACATAACAACACATTTTTACGGAATCGTTAGATAAACAAGTGATGACCCTAAAGGATGTCTCGCCTGTCCCTGCTGGACTCTAAACTGATGTAAAATCTAAGTGAACTAATCAGAAAAGTGAACATGCTCACTAGACTGTGAAATTGAGGTCAAGGACNAATGTAGGTCAAGATGACCTTATTCTTATACCAATGTCAAGTTCTATTCAAGATGCATCTATGTACAAAAGCTTATCTATCTGACTTGCACTTCAAAATAAACATCTTTAAGTTTGTGATGGACAAACAGATGAATAGACAAATTGGGGATCATGGTTACAGAAGTACTTTATTCAAATTTTATTGCTGAACATAAAGTTGGAGCAATTCATGGAATATCAATTGACATCAAATCAAATGATGAATTGCCAGACTGCTAGTGACACTGATATTGAAACATTCTGGGGCTATGAAAGAACTCTAGAAGACATTTTCACTAGATCTAAATAGTTCCAACTATCATTTAGGCTAGCAGAGGCCTTACTTGTACTTCCCAACAGTAATGTGGATAGTGACAGGGCATTTTTAGTAAAAAAAAAAGTGTTATGACTATGAACTACACAAACATGTCTTGAAATCTGTCAAAACAGCAACATTGGATTATCATAAAAGTTGTCAGTACTAATTGTTTTAACTATGCCTTAAAAATATTTTTTATGTCGTCCACATTATTACACGCTTTTTCAAACTAAAAAGCGTGTAATTACATGACTTTGTATTCTCAGAGGTTGGCAACTATGGCAGGGGATAATAAATAGTACCTTTGTCAAGATCAGTCATGTTGCCTTATTGAACATGCTTTCATCACCATAAATTTATGAAAAGGTCATAACACAGGAGTACCCTCACCCTTTCCCTTTCTTTCGAAAAGTACTGCATTTAACAGAAAGATTCCCATATCACACCATTTGGTTGACGGAATAAGCAAAGAGATGCATATTGGGGGTGCCAAGCGGAACTCGTTCCAGGCCATCAGAAAATGCGTTCAATCTGCATGTACCCACTGTGTTCAATTCACGGGAATTGCTCTTTTATAGGACAAATTTTACATCTAAGTTAATGAAAACGCAATTAAAGGGTGTCTTTGCATACTGATAAATACAATGAAGTGTTCTGTACATGTATACCCTAGATCCCCCTAGATCTAACTAAAATCTTGGAGATAAATTTTCGGTCACTTTTCTTACCAGTTGCAGAAATAAAAATGGCGGCGATATCGGTCTACCTAAAATATGTCCTACCATCGCTGGGTAAACCTATGACCCACAAACAAAATTGTTTCACATTGAATTGATTTCTAAAATGAGATTTAAGTAAGATGTATGATTACTGCAAGAATTCAGAACAAATGTAAAAACAAACACTTAAAAAAATATATATACATGTAATATTACCTCCCTTGTTAAAATTCTTCAAGGTTACAAATTCAATTTTTCATCTATTATAGGACATTAAAAAACCTTGATAATTTACCTTCAAGTTAAATGGATAATTTTTCATTTAAACCAAACATAATTTATGATGAGTTTTGTAAAATTTTATTTTCAGTTGAAAATATTAAATAATATAAAAACCTTTTACTTCAATAATATTGTTTTATATAGTTCTAACACTGCACGACCACCTTCACGAGAGTACTCCGGTATGATGATGCGGACTGGGCAACTGCACCATTCAACGTGTAGAATGGGTCTAAGTCTCTCGGGGCCAAGACATGCAGGCTAACGGTGGCACATACCTTAGTTAGGGCTTTGAGTTCTTCAAAGTCCTTCTACACCAAAAACGATCGACCCACCAAGGAATTCGACTGCGAAGTCTTAAGACAGTCAGCGGATACCAGGGAAGATCAACGGTACCAAAATCACATTGCAAATGGAGTGGGCGTCCCTCCATATTTAAAAATGCCGTGAGAGACTTGTAAAGGTATTCAAGGCTATAAACCACCATGCTGCTACCACCTCCACGAGAGTACTCCGGTATGATGGTGAATGCTGTCCGTCATGTAAGATGACAGATTGGCACCAAAGTAATAACACTTGGTCAGCACCTCATAAACATCATTCATGCCATGTTTGGTTCAAATCCATTCAGTGGTTCTAAAGTAAAAGTTCTTTGTATGCATTTTCCCATAGGGTCCAATGTTAAAATTAAGATCCCGCTGGCCGCCATGTTGGATGATGGATCCGCACTAAAGTAACAACACTTCGTCAGCACCTCATAAGCATCATTCATGCCCAGTTTGGTTCAAATCCATTCAGTGGTTCTCAAGAAGTTCTTTGTATCTTCCCATTAGGTCAAATGGTGAACTAAGTTCCCCAATGTCGGCCATCTTGGAAGGGGTTGGATGTGTTCAATAAAATATAGTCCTTAACATGCTGAACATTTTTGCAATTTAAACTTGACCTCTATCTCAAAGCGTTTTTGAAATATAGGACATAAAGTAAAAAATCACGAAAAATTTGACCAATAAAGGACCACAACTCATATATAGGTACTTGGATTTTCTTCAAAATATCCATGTGGGTAGATCTTAACATGCTGAACATTTTTGCAATTTAAACTT
>MJUU01035968.1:105564-116225 GCA_002080025.1 Modiolus philippinarum
TTGGACAAAGTACTCAGTCTAATAAACACTGTCATCCATTGCCCGAAAGAGGGACCAAAAGACAAATCGAAGTACACACGACCACGACCACAGGATAGTCATTGAGCTGGTTGTAAGAAAACTTGGCAAATAAAATGGGGAGATGTGGGCATTATAACTACAGATCGTAAAAATAGTTTGATTTTTTAAAGAAAATATGAAAGCCAAAAATCAAAATTTTGAAAATTTTAACTGAAGAAAACTAGAGAGCATACATCTCAATCAATGGGGATCTTTATAAGAACTCAACACTTCAAGAAAAAATAATGGATATTGTCAACGATTAAATGTACAGGAGACAAAAATTCCTACAGATACATGGTAAAATTAACCAAATGCAACAACGTTTTTAATGTTCTTCATCTTCTGTACTTTCAACATTTTCTATATAGTCTTTTGTTGCAAAGTAAATAATTTCCGATTATCTTTTTTCGAAATTAACGCGTAAATCCGACTAAACAGTACTTCAGTACTTTGATTTTGTAGTGGACCTTCCGTACGCCATTCTTGTATAGTCGAGATAAATTGATTCAAAAGTGTCAGAACAGATGATGAAAATATTTTTTTCAACAATGTCCAATGTTAAACTAGTGTATGTTCCACGCTTACCGTCATGTTTTTTTTCCGAACAATTTGTATGAAGGATCTTACATACATCGTTCCCGTAAACTGAGTTTGGTTAAATAAGTTTCACGGTTTTCACGAGAAGATGAAAATCAGTGGCGGATCCAGACTTTCTGCGAAGAGGGGGCCCTACCCATAATTTTTTCAAAGGGGGGGGGGGCGGAACCCAATTTTTTCAAAAACCCCTAGGAATTTTAAATATTGTCCAACCTAAGGGGGGCGGGCCACCCCGCCCCCCCTAAATCCGCCAAGGAAAATATAAAAAGCTAACAGACAACTGAACTTCTTGTTTTCTAATAGATATGGCTGAATCTCTATATGGATGAAAAGGTGTTACTTTTGCAAAAGTTATCCACTTACTTGAGATAAATTTTACAGTTACATGATTTTTTAGAGTGAAAACGGAATTGACAAATTATTTTACCCGGAATTCGGGATTCTACATTTATTTTCAAGAGACCTCTCCTACCCCCCCCCCCCCTTTCTTTATTGAATAGATATGTTTAAACCAATCACGATCTAAGTAGTGAAATTGCTCTGGCCCATGATGTGGTTAAATTATAAATATACAAAACTCACATAGTTTCTTCTGCTAAAGCTATCAATATAATATTTTGAGACGACCACATTTTTGGTATATTAATGACGCGTGAGATGTAAACTTCCGAGACGAAAACGCGAAAAGGCGAAAACACGAAAACGCGAAAACATGAAAAGGCGAAAAGGCGAAAACACGAAAACGCGAAAACACGAAAACGCGAAAAGGCGAAAACACGAAAACGCGAAAACACGAAAACGCGAAAACGCGAGATTTTACCCACGAAAACGCGAGATGTCTAGCGCGAAAAAGCGAAAAGGCGAGATCTATTTAATTTCGTGTTTTCGCGTTTTCGTCTTCATGTTTTCGCGTTTTCGGGATTTCGCGTTTTCGCGTTTTCGTTCTCGCGTTTTCGCCTTTTCGCGTTTTCGACTTTTCGTGTTTTCGCGTTTTCGCTTTCTTGATCTCGCGTTTTCGCCTTTTCGTGTTGTTGAATGATAGCACGAAAACACGAAAACGCGAAAACGCGAAAATGGCCGCATCCGGCTTCCACACAGAAGTCCATTATTTGTAAAAATTATTAACAATGGACTTCTGCTACAATGTATAGATAGGAGTATTTAACACTGGGACAAAAGGACGGACGGGCAGTTGTTCATCTCTATGCCCCTTCAACTCTTGGCGGCGCATGAAAAACAATTCGGGTGAAGTAGTCGACTGTGAGTACACTTAAGAAACAAAGAAGTTCACATGTGAGGCCCGTCATGGATTTCTTGATTACCTGATTATCAGGGCATTTTTTTCAATGATTATTTGATTACGAGGGCATTTATTTAATGATTATTTGATTATTAGCTTGCATTTTTATATACTTTTTTGATTCCTAAGCCAAAAATTTATTGATTACCAAGGTAAAAATTTAATGATTATTTGATTACCAAGGCAAAAATTTAATGATTATTTGATTCCTAGGATCCCCCATGAGGACGCCCACATGTGCACTCATTAATTCCCTGATTAATTTTAATGATAACAGTGGGTGGATCAATATGGTTTACTCCTGGTTTGCATACATTTAATTACAGGTTTATATAAACATAAAGGAAATTGTTGTTTTAATAATTATAGTCTGTTCTGTACTGATTACCTTAATCTTATCTGAATTTTACCAAAAGAATTGTAATTTAAAGTTAATAATAAGAAATAACTTAATATAAATATTCAAGCCCAATATAAGAAAAAAAATATTTGTTTCAAATATGATGGTTAAATTGAAAATAAAATTAATTAAAAATGATCATTATAAACATTGCTGTAGTTTAATTGGATTAGACTGATAGTAAGTCTCAATTTTAAAATGCTTATTTTTAGATAGTGTAAGTTATTGAATTTTGTGCTTATAGTCTGACTATTTATATAGGGCTGTCTTTCCATGTTCCTACTTGTATTCGGTTTACTACCACAAAAAGATAAGACCACCCTATCTCAGTCATGTAAAAGAGATATTCTATAGATAACATCATCTTCAATCACAAACTGTATTCATGAATATGATATTGCCACTAATAAGTCTGCAAGCCTTGTATATCCAGGCATGACCATCAAAGGGTGCTGTTTTCACTTTATGCAATGCATCTAACGGTTGATAAAAAAATGAACATATATTCTGAAATCTGATGTTATGATTTTTTTTTTTTTTTGCAATCAAAGAAAAAGTGATAATCATCTTCCAATATGCTGCAATTTGTTTTAGATATTTATACAAATATATTTTATTATTTTCTATTAGTCCTGTTATTTTGTATATTCATTTGTCTTTTCTTTTATAATATTCTTGTATTTTTTTACTTCTTTTATCGGTTGGCATAAATTTCTCTTGGTTCTATATCAAAACCTATTTGGGTGTTCTTTTTTTTGGTATACAGTAACCAAGAAAAAATTCCATTAAAATTCTTTTCCAGAATTTGACTTTCTCGGAATGCATCCTTAAAGAATGTGTTGATACAATAACTGAAATCTTAGAAGAAATAAAAATTTTTGAGCTTCAATAAATTATTTTAGTGGTAATCTACTAAGATATGCTCGAAGTTAAATTTGAGGACTATTTTACACCGAGTGTACTTCTTTAGACAATTAGAGATTTCTTATCAATGAAATTTAATTAATCAACTTAACAATATACTTTTCTCAGCACCGCAATTTAAGGTAGGAATCCATGTAACAAATTCAAGAGTTGTAGGTTACAACTGATTTAACCAAAGAATCGAACAAGTTAAATGCTACATTGGCTGGAATTTGACAAGTCTAAGCTACCATTACCACTAATCCTATATCCTAGATATACTTTTAAAAGAAGTTCCTAAATTTAGCAAATGTAATATGAGGTTGTACGCAATTTTGTTGAAGATTTTGTTTTATTTTTTCACTCAACCACCATTTATTCAATTTTCTGAGATCTCATTTAGCCTATTTTGTAACCCTTCTTTTAGCATTATGATAATGCACATCAAACATAAAAATTTGTATTATTTTTACAGGTAAAATATTTATATTTTTTTGCACATATTTAAAACAAACTATAGATCTTCAAGGTATGTGAACCTATTGTCTTTTTTGTTTTTTTAGCTATTTAATTACTAGGGTAATTGAATGTATGCAAACCAGGATGACACCGATCAATATTGGATCTAATTTCCACCTACAGGAATTCCTAAGTTATTCCTTTCATCAGTCTAATTTTTAGTTTTCTACGTTTTCTAGAATCGATTGAAAAAGAGTTTTAAATAATTATACAAGGAAAAATCCAAAACAGGAATTTTAAATTATCAAAATCCTTGGTTAGTATAAATACCTGGGTTTTTATTACCTATAATAAGGATACTGCCCGTTTATTGGATAAATCGAACAATGGCATCCGGAGTGTAAAAATAGCAGTTGTTTACCTGTCGGAATTTACCTTTTGACGTCACATTGTGTATTGACATCGTGGGCCGATGCATGTATCTTCCAGTTCAAAATATCTACGTTTTACAGGAATGTGGTCATGATATTGACATCCTTTAGTGTAATGGAAGTTACAGTTTTACCATTTCTTATTTTTGTAAGTATACAAAAGTTATATATTGTCTTTTATTATTTTTTTAATTAATTTTAAAATTGGAAATGTTTATTGAATTATTTTTGTATTGTATATTACGTAACTTAAGTCGGAAAAATAAGTTTTTTTTATATATTTGGTCAACTGTTAGATGATTTTTTTTTAATCATTTTATCATTTTATGGGGGTTATAGGGTAAAATATTAAAAATGTTCAAACATAAAAGGCGAAACACTTTAGACATATTAATTACGGTAACAAATGGTCAGTGGTCAGTTGACCCTTTCCCCTTTCACAACATTCACTTTTCTATAGCTATAAATGTCAACTGTCGCTGTAACCAGTAAGATGTTGTCACTTCAGAGAAAAAATTTAGGGAACACCATAAAACTGTATATAAACTAAAATATATGCATGAGATATTGGTTTTATTTAGGGACGTATAATACGGTATATTGAGTCTCAGCTATACGTCCTTGTCTTATTTAATGAAAATGATTTTCCATTATTAAGAGGAAACAACCAGAAATATGTCATAATAAGAGAAAGGGCGAGCCAGCTTTGGTAACTGATGGGAAAAAGGGGTCCAAAATGTTGGGAAGTTGAAAAAAAAATATGAAAAAATAAGGAAATGGGAAAACACAAAAAATATATAGACATGGGGAAGACGAAAAATGTGAGGAATGGGCCAACGGAGCTAAAAATGTGGGAAATTGGGGTTAAAAGATTGTGGGAAATGGGAGATCAGATCCCCCTCATAAGAATTTCTTAACCCAAGTTTGTATTTTCACAAATTAGAATCTATTTATAATTATACCCCAGCTTTAGTGGCCGGTATATAGTGATCATGGTGTCTGTCCGTCCGTCCGTCCGTCCGTTCGTTCGTTCGTTCGTCCGTCCGTCCGCCATTGTGGCGACAACTCCTCCTAGACCACTTGGTGAAATTCAATGAAACTTTCACAGAACGTTCAGTACATATTGCCATTGTGCACCAGCTATTTGAAAATTTTATTAGACTTTTTTTCTGGAATTCAATGGGGGAGCGGGGGTATGATATTAATGAGCTTTGCTCACATTTTTCTAGTTCATATTGCGACCCTGTTAAGTCCCATGGTTATATTTTTTATTATTACAAAGTTAAAACTGAATATTGTAAGGAAAAATATCCTCATTTTTAAATGGTTATGTTTCACCATTCAGGTTGTGGCGTCAGGACAGGTATCATCTGAGAAACCATTGGTGTCAACTCCATCGTCATCAAAAGGTCTTGAAACGACGACCCATCTAGGTGTTAAAACTGACAATTTACCCTCGTTGCGAGTAACTACACAGAAAAAGTCTTCAAATTTAAATGTGGAACAATCTTCACCGCCTGAATTTTCACAGAATCATCATGAAGTTCAAGTGAAGCTAGATAAGAATGGAATGCCTCCAAATTTTATGCGAAATATTTTAATAATTTCTGGCATAATTGGTTCTGCGATAGTTGCCAGTATCTGTGTTGTTGTTCTTGTAATAATTGGTAGAAAACGGCGAGAAAAATTAGCAAAGGAACGATTTTCTTCTACGGACCAAAAGACATATAAAGACACGAAAATTTTTGTTATGGCAATCAAAGAAAAATCGGATATTTTCGTCAATTCATTCAACGCAATACCTTCAAATACTCACATGTGGAAAGAGCTACAGAGTAACTCTCCAAACATCTTTTAAACATTCGGAATTGTTTCAGTTTCTTGAGATCATGGAGATCTTTCATCCAAAACGTACTAAGTATTTTTCATGTCCACGGCGCCAAACTTTATACATATCCTGTAACTATTTACACAATTTTTATATATTTGTTTATTTGTTGTTGTTGATCTATTTGTATATTTTCTATAATAAAGGTAAACTGCAGCCTGATGTGTTCTATTCATATGATGATTACTGAATGAATTATTTTCCCGTCAATCATAGAGGACAAAAGCATATCGGATCTTGGTCTAAATTTATTGTTTTCATGAAACTTCGGTATTTTTTTTACGGTATTTTGAACCATTGGGCCGATGCCACTGCTAGTGGACCAGAGGTCCCCGAGGGTATTCACCAGTCCAATAGTCAGACTTGTCTGACATGAAAATTGTACCTTGCCTGTTATAGAAATTTATTGTTTGTATCAAAATTCTAACCAGTTAAAAATACTGAGGCTTCATTCCGTGTATGGCACTCGGTAGATGTCCTTAGTACTGGATTTTGGCTTCCTATTTTGATATTTTTGGAAATGAGTACTTCTTTTTGGACTACTTTTGGATTATGACTTTCCATATTATTTGATTTTAATGCTGCTGATGAGAGGTTACTCCTTGAAACACGTGTACAGCATAACGAAATTTACTGTTTTCATGCAACTTCGGTATTTTTTTTGTATCAGGCTTCACGTGTACAACTTAAAATAAAGTACCATATAAGCTAATATCTTGATATGCCACGTTAATACGGTTACCGGGTATATTTGTATCAACATATGTTACTAAATATGTGATCTCGTCCTTCCGTATGAAATCACAACGGTCAAATCTTTGACATAATGATAGCAACTGACCATACTGTTTAGCTACCAGTCTTCAAAAAGGGGTTCCAGTCTATTGTTAGCCTTTTTCCAATTTTGATTAAATCCACACAATTTTTTCTTCTTCCATAAAAAGGAGGTTCCATACCTCCCACCTTGTTGTTCAAAGCAGGTTTCTAGTGCTGCTGATGAGGAATTAATTTCCGAAATGGCCATACAGCTCTTTAAAAGTATTGCAGTTGAAGTTAACATATGTGTTATGGTCTCATGTTCATTTACTCCATATCGTAAAAAATTTTCTATTCCACAGATACACAGTATATTGAGTTTTAATGAACGTCTGACGAACATTTGGAAATCATTATTCCTATGGTGTTTAAAAATTAATGTTTATAATTCAGTCGAACTTAATTCCAGAAGAATTTGACAACTTTAATACTTAATTATGCATAATTTTACACTGTTTTAACGTTTTTGTGGCCTAGTTGACGTCAGTATCACTAACAAATGTTCAGATTTGTCTCACTTCAAAAATGTGAACTATCAGAATTTCTTTCTTGCAAGATTTCATCATTCAAAGTGTCGAAATAACTACCGAGTCTACTTGATCTAAAAAAACAACCACCGCCATTTGCGACAAAAATAATATCTTCGTCTTTGAATTAAGGAAGACCAGCTTTAGGCAAAACTCTTTTTTGTCTATGTGTATATAACAAAAGGAGCTGTACCAGAACTACATGATGTCGACAAAGTTGCCTGGCACTGTTAAGTGACAAGATGGTTCCTTTTGTTTTAATAACAGGTTCCGGCGCACGTTCCTTCCCCTATACCACGACTTCTTATGGTAGAAATAAATGTATCAAAGTAAAGGCAGTCATATTTACAGGTTACTGGCTTAGTCATTTTTATGCCAACAACGATAAATTTTAGTCTCTGTTTTTTTTAGAATCTACATTTTTTTCTTTCTGTTTTTTTGCACAAGATTATATCGAAAGGCTGCTACAAATATAACAACAATTCGCATGTAGTTAAAACGCCAAACGAAAAAAAAAAAAAAAAACAAAAAAAACCAACAAAATCACAAAGTAAAGTCAACGGCAAATATATGCAGTACGATTTCAACAGTGTTTTCCATTTCTGTTTAAAAGTGGTTAAAACAACCACCTTTATTTTCAAAACAACCACCTTTCGCTTGAGGCAGATGGTTGGTTTTTGATATTACGTTTGAGCTAATTTCAACTGATATTAATGCAAAAGCCTTGTTATTGTGGTAAACATCCACCTTTTTGGGCGTTGAAAACGGGAAAAAACTAACTTCAAGCCAATAATTTTACAATTTTCTCCAGCTGCCCAAAGAAAAACAGTCGGCGCACGTTTCCAACTCGGTAATGAATTTCGCTCTCGGTGTTATTTTGAGTAAAACACCATATTATTTTGAGTAAAACACCATACAAACACGAGGATCCATTCCGATGCGGATCAAGGGGTGTCTGGGGGTTGGAATCCTTCCCCCTTTTAGTATGAAAAATTTGTTAATTTCGTACAACTAAGGACGTAAATATACGTCCTTGTTTCTTGCAGAATCTGGGCAAATTTTTTTTTAAATCGGCTTGGAGCCCCTCTTCAGTTTTTGAAGGCTGGTTCCGTTTGAATCAATAAGTAAAGCAAAACAAATGGTTATCTCAAAGAAATTTTTGTATTGACCAAGATTGCATTACAAGTTTATACGAAAGCCAATTGAGCTCATTTTTGTAAGTTAAAAAAATAAAATTTTCTCGAAATAACGCGAAACTTTCGCAAAATAATGCGAAATAATTACTTTCGCGAATAAAGGCGATACTATCGCGAAATAAACACGATAATTTTCGCGTATAAACGCGAAACTATCGCGAATGAACGCGAAAATTTTCGCAAATAAACTTGAATCTTTCGCGAATAAACGCGAAACGTTTGCGAAAAAACGCGATACTATCGCAAATAAACGCGATAATTTTTGTGCATAAAAGCGAAACTTTCGCGAATAAACGCGATACTTTCGCGAATAAATGCGATAATTTTTCATTCGCGAAAGTTTCGCGTTTGTTCGCGAAAATTCCGCGTTTATTCGCGAAAGTATAAAAACTCATAGGCCTATCATCATTGTCCGTTCTTAGACATCAATTTTGATATATCAAATGGTAAATTAGATACTAAAATTTATGATAAAAGGGACGATTTTTCTTTTCCAATAATTAATTACCCATTTCTGGATGGCGATCTTCCATTAGCGCCATCATATGGTGTTTACATATCTCAACTTGTTCGATTTGCTCGAGTATGTAATAAAGTTTGCGATTTTAATGAACGGAATCTTTTCATAATTGAAAAACTATTACATCAAGGTTTTCGTTATCATAAACTAGTTAAACCTTTACTAAATTTTATCATCGATATTTAAGACTTAGTTCATAAATACAATCCAACCTGTAAACATCTAATCAAGGCTGGCATTTCACATCCCTTATTTTACGGTAATGTTTTACATAAGAGTAAAAAATACTTAAACTCGCCTAACAAACTTATAAAACTTTTAAATCGTCTAATTCATAAGGGTTATAAGTACGGTATTGTCGTCAAGTCATTACGTATGGCCTTCTTTGGTATTAACATTTATTTTTTGATAGGGTCTTTGCATTTTAACTAAACACACATTCTAAATTTGCATGGACACGGGTTAATGCTAAACTACTCACAGGAAGGGATCTTGATGGAAGCTGTATATACTGAGGGTACATAACTTAATTTGTCAGTTGGTAATGGGTCTGGAGCTGGCATATCAGTTAACTGCTAGTAGTCTCTTGTGATTTCATGTTCATGTTCGTATATTTAGTTCTTTCAGTTTCATTTTTCACAATTGAATCAGTCCTGGTGCCAACTGAATTTAACTATTAATACGATTTTTTTTTTTTGATTTATCACATTTGCTATAGGGGGAAGGTTTGGGCCCAATAAAACTAGTTTAACCCCACCGCAGCAGGTTTAAGCCTGTCCTAAGTCAGGAAATTTATTAAGCCTTTGTGTGTCTTGTCTTTTTTCTAGTTAGTTCACTTTATGTCTATGGGAGTCTAGGATGATGTTTATTTCGCTGAACTTGATTACTCTTTATTTAGGGTCCAACTCCGACCTGCCGTTGGGTGTGGGGTTTCCTCACCGTTCATTGAAGATCTTATGGTGGCTTTGAGTTGTTATTACTCCCCTTTGGGTCGTTGTCTCTTTGACACATTCCCCGTTTCCCTTCCCTTTCTTAAAGATTCCAGCGAAAATATTTTTATTTGAGAAATGATTACCCACGAGCTATTTTCTTCGTTTTCAACATTTGCAGTTGTGAATGAATTATTCCTACCTGAGTTTGGCTTTCCGTTTGGATCAAATTTAGAAATTGCCATCTTCTTCTTTTGCCGGTGTTGGAGTGTGCTCTTGTAGTACGTTATACTCCGTACTCCACGGAAGCGTATTGATGCCACATAAAGAAAAAAGATATCTCGTAATTATGAGATACTATTTCATATTTATGAGATTATTATCTCATTATTATGAGATATTATTTCATAATTATGTTATCTCATAATTACGGAATATCTTCCATTTCTTCATGTGGCATCAATATGCTTCCGTAGTATTTCGACGTGAGACAATCAGGATAAAAACTCCGGAGGGCAATATATACAATTAAACCAAGTTTTTCTGTTCAGTGTGCAATGCTCTGTGTTTTAAGTGCATCCAATTTTAATCTAATTTTACCTGGAGTAACTGATCACATCGTCGAACCCCAA
>MJUU01035969.1:6194-17803 GCA_002080025.1 Modiolus philippinarum
TAAAAATTTCAGTTTTTCGTTACTTTTAGTCTTATATATTGAAAATGGTAGAAGATAGAAGTGAAGTTTATATAACAAAAATGGTCAGCATAGTAAGATCTACATGTCCTGCAATTTTGAAGAAAATCTGACAACCCACATAGGAGTTATTGCCGCTTTTTCTTTGAATTTTCACAATTTTTTAACGTTTTTACTTTCATTTCAAAAACTGTTTGAGATAAAGGTTAAATGTGAATTGCAAAAGTGTTGAGGTTTTCCAGAACTACAATTTCTACATATGTCTAGCAGGTTCGCATATCATCCAAGATGGCCGCCAGCAGGGAAGATAGTTTAACATAGGACCTTATGGGAAATGCATTCAAAGATCTTCTCCTCTGAAACCTCTGAGCCAATGGGGACCAAATTTTGTCACAGTAGTCTTTGGAATGTCCCCTTTAAAGTTTGTGATTTTTATGTTCGTACTTCATCCAAGATGGTCGCCAGCACGGGACATAGTTTAACATAGGACCCTATGGGAAATGTATTCAAAGATCTTCTTCTCTGAAACTACCAAGTCAAACTGAACCAAACTTGGTCACAATAGTCCTTGGGTGGTCCCCTTTAAAGTTTGTGATTTTTACGTTTGTACCTCATCCATGATGGCTGCCAGCGTGGAGCACAGTTTAACATAGGGACCCTATGGGAAATGCATTCAAATGTCTTCTCCTCTGAACCCACTGAGCCAATTGGAACTAAACTTGGTTACAATAGTCTTTATATGTTTCCCTTCAAAGTTTGTGATTTTTATGTTCATACCTCATTCAAGATGGCCGCCAGCAGGGAACATAGTTTAACATAGGGACTCTATGTGAAATGCATTCAAATGTCTTCTCCTCTGAACCTACTGAGCCAACTGGAACCAAACTTGGTTACAATTGTCTTTGGGTGATCCCTTCCAAAGTTTGTGATTTTTAGTTTGTACCTCATCCAAGAATGAAAATTTTACATCTGGTGAACTGATTTATAGTATGAATGGGTGGTCTATTGGTGACAATGAATAAAACCAGTCACCAGGTGAGCGATACAGGCTCATGTGAGCCTCTAGATTTTTATATCAAGCAAGGAAACAAATTTAGATAAATGTAAAGCAAAATTTTGCAGAACCAGTTTGTTTTTCATACTTGCTATTTTTCCTATTATGTGTTTGCCAATATATAAAATAGCATCATAGATAAGATATTTGTTAACTTTATGTGAATTCTTTTTCTTTTTAGTAAATCTTTTTTTTATTTAATGACACCTATTCATTATAATAACACCTATTACATTATAAAAGATGCCAAGTCATTCAACTAATTGATTGACAGGTATCCTTAGCTCATGTTAATTAACATTGTTAAAACAAGAAACTTAATTGATTGCAAGCTGAGAAGACAAAATATGAAAAGATGATCAATTTGGATTATCTCCCTTAAGCGACACTACTTCCAGATTAGCGGCTCCTTTTAATCTGCTTGTCAACATGTTGATAATTGATTGTTTGTCAACAAAGTCGTTAAAAACAGTGTACAGTGGCTATTTTGGGAACAAAATGACGGTCGTTAGTCGCGTAACTCAGTTGGTCGCTGAATACAGTTAAAATATATAGCAAATATCATTGGGAGGATTTCAAATGGTCGGATAAGACTGGAAGTCGTTTAATACAGTGGGTCGTTAAATCAGGTTTGACTGTATTTTTCGTCTTTTATTTCTAAAACTAGAAGATGAAGGTTAAGTGTAAAATGATGAAATGTTTGCCATGCTGTGGTGACTTCAAAACTGGCATTGATAATAGTTCATTGACCGCCATTTTAAAAATGGCCGCCAAAAAAAGGCAAGAAAATTCAATATTGTCCAATTTCAATGAAATTTGGTTTCCAAATAGATATTGATGTTGTGGCTTCAAAACTGGTGTTGATAATTGTTCATTGAATGCCATTTTCAAAATGGCCACCCAAAAAGGCGGGAAAATTCAACATTGTCTGATTTCAATGAAATTTGGTTTCCAAATAGATATTGATGTGGCAACTTCAAAACTGATGTTAAAAATTGTTCGTTGACCGTCATTTTCAAAATGGCTGCCACAAAAGGTGGGAAAATTCAACATTGTCTGATTTCAATGAAATTTGGTTTCCAAATAGTTATTGATGTCGCAACTTCAAAATTGATGTTAAAAATTGTTCGTTGACCACTTTTTTTAAAATAGTGGCCAAAAAGGGCGAGAAAATTCAACATTGTCTGATTTCAATGAAATTTAGTTTCCAAATAGGTATTGATGTCTAAACCTTAAAACAGATCTTAAAAATTATTCGTTGACTGCAAAATGGCCACCAATAAAGGCGGGAAAATTCAACATTATCTGATTTTAATTAAATTTGGTATCCAAGTGGATTTTGATGTCACTACTTTCAAAACCGATGTTTGAGAATTGTTAGTTGACTGCCATTTTCAAATGGCTGCCAAAATACGGGAAAATTCAATGTTGTCGGGTTTCCAAATAGATATTCATGTTGTGACTTCAAAACTGGTGTTGAAAATTGTTTATTGACCGCCATTTACAAAAAAAATTCTTGAATTTCAAAACTGGTGTCGAAAGTGGTCCTTAGGCAGAAAAAAAATTTGTGTTTCCGGTAACCCGACCGACCCTAAATTTTGGGGGCTAAAAACGCCTACCCTAAAGTTTTTTTGGCAATTTTTAAAGAAGGGCTGTTAAAGTCTAGAAGTTACATTCTATATGTCTAGGTAAAAATTTTGGAAAGATAAAAAAAAATGCCTACCTACCGACCCTAATTTTGAAGAGTATGTTACCGGAAACACAGGTATTTTTTTTAGGCCTTAGCAATAAGGTTTTTTGTCAAAAAAGCCCAACAAAGAAATATAGTAAAACATGATCAGACTTTAAATACAGTTCAAGATATTGGTGGTGTTCGAGTTACGAAAGTTTGAGAGACTGAAGATCAACTGTATAACTTACAATGTTACCTTGATTGTGGTAACTTAAAGCCAGTTGAGGGATACAGGATCCTAGGAGCCTCTGGTTGTAGGAGTTATGGAACTGACTGTTTTTTGTTTGCAAGACTAATAGCATATTATCTCACTACAGCAACTACTCTGAAACCACTTGACAGATTTTCATATTTAATAGGATTGTTGTGCTGATATACATACGTCACTGCCATATTGATCAAAAATATATTGTAGGATTTATGAGGCTTTCTTTGTTATGCTGCTTAACTATAAAAATATATCAGTAAGGCCACACCAAATTAATTAGTAGTTCTTTGGAAATCCCGCTCCTAAATTAGCAAAATCAAAATTTAATAATAAAAATTATTTTCCCGCACCTAATTTTCCAAAATCAAAATAAAAAAATAAAAATAAAAATCCCGCACGTTGAAATCAACAAAAAGTTTTCACGAATTTGATTCGTAAATTATAAAAATTGAATCTGTGTCATTTATGCGCTTGATATAAGGGAAAATGCATTGTATTTAAGCATTATTCTGATTCAGATGACATGGCCGCAAGAAAATGATTTGGGAACGAAGTAAAAACGGTCAACTGCCTTTTATGAATAGTCGTGAGGCGTCAAACTTGAATTATTCAAGCCGTCCTGTCTAATTCTCTCCACAAATACTTGAGTGGTATTTAAAATCTTGTAACGGCTTGGTTACGTTTTGACATTTCCATTGTTTTCAACATTCCTTGAATTTCGTGTTTTGCACCTACATTGTATTACAATTTTTTTGTGTATGACTTGCGTAAATAAATATCAGTGTGTACAGATTATTCCTTAACATAAGCCTTCGTTTGTTGTGCAACCTTTAATATTTGGACATTGATAAACACAACAGACAAAAGTTGTTGTAGGACTAGTGGTGTGAGGTTCCTCACTGTGTTGAAGACTGTACGGTGACCCCTAGATGCTTTGTTTTGGGTCGTTTTAACCTGGATATGGGATGTTGTCTCCTTGACATTTAACCCATTTCCTTTCTTTTCATAGTGTACAAAATTCAGTGTTAACTTTACAATCTGATGTAAAGATTATTACAGAGTTTTAAAACAATGAACAAACAAACAGCCAAATGTGGGAAAGCCTAGTAAGATGAACTTAACTGGTTAACTCTTCTTGTCTGTTCAATAAGTGAAACAGTATCAATATGAATTTGGGATGAGTCCTATTCACTAGAACAAGCCATGAATCTAATTTTAAAATTGCATACTCATGATGACATCAGTCATGTCAGTATATACTATTGACAAAAAAGCTTTTTAAATTTACCTAAATAATTTTACTTACTACATAAGACAAAACTTTCTTGCATGCATCTTAATCATTGTTGTTCTTTGTATGGAGGTTATACATTTAGGTTTTTATACGACCGCAAAAATTTTGCGGTCGTATTATGTTATGGCGCAGTCGTCAGCGTCGGCGTCTGTGGCCAGCATAACTTTGTTTCTAGTGGACGGATCATCTTCAAATTTCAGTATGTGGTTTCTTGGCATAATGGCTATCCCGGGTTTTAATTTCGGGTTTATGGCCCCACCCGTTTCAGAAAAAGGGGCCCAAAAGGGGTAAAATTGGGTATTTTTGTGTCTGTGGACAGCATAACTTTGGTTCCAGTGAACAGATCATTTTCAAATTATAGTATGATGTTTCTTGGCACATGCTTTAGCCTGGGCTATAATTTTAAGTTCCTGGCCCCGCCCGTTTTAGAAAAAGGGGCCAAAAGGGGTTAAATTGGTTGTTTTCACATATTTGACTGTAGAATCTTTATTATTTATCGGATTTTGATGGGTTTTCTTTCAGTAAACTCCTTAGAAAATTTCCAATCTGGAGTATGCCAACGGATTTCACGTGGCATGTACCGTTCACGAGATAAATGGGGCCCAAAAGGGGCGAATTTCAAAAATTTCATTTTTTTATTTTTAGTCCGATTTTGATGCAATTTTTTCCAAAGGATTCCTAATGAAAAATTATCTAGCACTCTACTTTTAGATTTTTGGTAACTTGTTTCCTTACCCAGCTATGAGGGGCCGAAGGGGGCCAAAATCGTAAATTTACAGATAACCAAAAAATTTTATTTTTCATCGGATTTCGATGGGATTTTTTTCTTTGGATTCCTCTTGATGTAAGCTTTCAGTAGTATGACAACAGATTTGGCGTAGCTGTTACCGTTTCGGAGCTATGAGGGGCTGAAAGGGGCCAAAATTGTAAGGTTACAGATAACCTAAATTTTTTTTTTTCATCGAATTTCGATGGGATTTTATTCTTTGATTCCTCTTTATGTAAGCTTTCACTATATGTCAGCGGATTTGGCGTAGCTCTTACCGTTTCCGAGCTATGAGGGGCCGAAGGGGGCCAAAATCGTAAATTTACAGATAACCTAAAAAATTTATTTTTCGTCGGATTTCGATGGGATTTTTTTTCTTTGGATTCTACTTGATGTAAGCTTTCAGTAGTATTTCAACGGATTTGACGTAGCTCTTGCCGTTCCCGAGCTATGAGGGGCAGAAGGGGGCCAAAATCGTAAATTTACAGATTACCTTAAATTTTTATTTTTCATCGCATTTCGATGGGATTTTTTTTCTTTTGATTCCTCTTGATATAAGCTTTCAGTATCATGTCTATGGATTGGGCGTAGCTCTTACCGTTTCTGAGCTATAGAGAGTCAAAGAGGAATCATAAGGAGTCATAAGGGCTAATTTTTATTTTCCCTAGTTTGTGTCCAGCTAATTACTCGGTCAATCTCCTTATTGCGTCCATCTAATTAATGTGTCAAGCTCTTTCCTATGTCCAAACTCACTTTAAATTACACTTTTTCAAATTTCAGTGGACGACATGCTGCGGTCGTATCATGCTGCGCTCGGCGTAGCCCTTTATTAAAACATAAATAGTGGAATATTTCTAAGACATCATAAGAATTATCAAGTTCTAGCACCTGTTTAAGATAATCACTGCCAGATATTGACCAACTCTGCAAGCTATTATCATTTTTGAATCTGCTTGTCTTTTTTTTGCACAAGTTTCTAGTTAAGTACATCTTAAATGATCTCTAGTGATTATTTACATGAAATTTACAAAATTCTTTGGTAGACTAGTTAGTGATCAATATGCATACTGAAAAGTGTAGTGCTGAACAACATATACATGTAGTTGTGGCTTTAGATATCATGTAACAGAAGGTCAGAATGTGAAAAAGTTGTTGTTGATTTATCACAAATGCCTTTTTAAGTCTGGAGGTTGAATGTAAGCTGTTATGCAGGTTCAAATACGCATATTTGAAACATTATTGAAACACAAGACAAGAAAAAATAAAAAAAAATATTTCGCTCGCTCTTAAATTCAAGAATATTTGAGGCGAAAAATTTAAAAGTTAAAAAAAAAATTTCGCTCGCTCGCTCCAATTTTTTTTGCCAAAATCTCGAAGAACTACTAATTAATTTGGTGTGGCCTAACACAAACTTTTCCCTTGCAGATATTGATCCAATATTTGACATGTGAGTCTACCCAATTGAATTATAGTTCAAGTTTTGAGTTTCCTTTAGGCCCGCTTATTATAATGTACGCAACAGAGTTGACAAATTGTCACATATTTGATAAGATTGTTGCTCATGATGTGCAAATTTTTATACTTCAGCCATATTGAATGAACATTTTTGTAGGAGTTTTGGGAGTTCAATTGTTTTGCTGTTTATCTACAAAAATATGTCTCACTAGCACAATTCCTTTGAAACCAGTTGAAGGATTGCTTACATTATTGTTTGTAATAAGGATTGTTCCATGTGCATACTTCTCTGCCATATTGATCAAACAAGTTTTGTAGGAGTTGTGGGACTTAAACTCTTTTTCCACTACACTACTTTAGCAGAACTCCTCTGAAACTGTTAGTTGAATTTGACATATTGCCTACATAATAATTTTAAGAACTTCTTGAGTTGAATTTGACATATTGCCTACATAATAATTTTAAGAACTTCTTGATCCATCAGTTTGGAAAAGAAATACAAGAAATATATGAAGGAATACAATTTTTGTCTCGCCTGCGAAGGCGAGACATAACGACCATAGATTCCGTCGGCGTCGTCATCAACATTTGGTTAACCCAAATGTTAAACTTTTTTTGAACTTCAATAACTTTCTGAAATCTAGCTCAATATCAATGAAATTTTAACACATTGTTCAGTACAACTTCATTATTGAATGCCATTTAAAATTTCGAAAAAAAAAAAAAAAATCCGATTTTTCTGTATTTTGCCATTTGTTGAACTTAAGTTTTTTTCAATCAATTTTTTTTGGATTAGTGTATATCCAAAGGATAGAATTCTATCCTATGCTACAACCCCGGGTGACCAACCTCACGCTATCAAACATTAGTGATCATACCCATGCTAAAAGAATCCTTTTCAGGAAACCTCGTACACATCTTTCTGATCTCATAAAAACTCTGACACTCAATAGTCTATTTTCATTGAACATTAATTTGATTGCCCAAACTTTTCAACACTTAAATGGTGCCCGAATTCGTTAATTAATCACGGAATGAATTTCCCATTCATAAAATTTTGTGTGTAGATGTATGAATATGGAAGACCGATGCCTTTATTTACATTTGTATGAATGGCGTAAAAGTACTTCCCTGAACAGTCAATGAAACGATGTGGCTGTTTTGAAATAAATCATAAAAGAACAACGCATTGGAAATAAAAAAATCAAATTCAGTAGCCTTCGAGAACAACAGTCCATTATTTACAATCTACGGAAGACTAAATGTTTGTTTACATTGTTTACATGGAAAAGTAAGGCTGTTCCACGTTGGCTGTTCCATTATACTTGTTGCGATTGCCATTTAGTGTCTTCTCCGAGGTCTGCGTTCGGTATACATGTAATGGCCGACTCGAAACAAAATACTGAATAAGTCGTACATCGGTAAATACAAAGTATTACCTGGAAACAGTTGTCAAGGTGCATATTCCGAAACAGACGATATTTTGCAACGATCGGGGTTGGAATTGACTAAATTCGAAATAGGATCAGGCAGGGGTGTTGATCTGTTGATTGCCGTTCGTCCAACAATGTTCAGTCCGGGGTGTTGCGTGTTAATTGCCGTTGATCAGAGTTTGGTCAAACAAAACTTGAGATAATGTCATTTGAGTAATTACAATGCATAACAGTCATTTTTCAATTGCATGAGAATGTATATCATAGCGCGAATTGAGATGCATTGTTGCACAAAAAACTTGGCACAGATCATCGTTTTCATGTCTTCATGTGTTTCTTGGACGAATTATTATCTCCATAAAGAGCTGGGTATTGCTGCTCATGTCTTGTCAGCTTTTGCGTCTTGTCAGCATTCACAAACCTTTCATTCAGGTCTCTTCTTTAGAATTAAATTTCAAACTGTACTTGATCAAAATGGTGCTGTCATTGTTTAGTTTATGTTGGGAACCCATAATATGTAATAGGTTTCTGGTATAAAATCAAAATTCTTTGAATATTTGTCTCTAATGGTTTGATGGCCATTGATTGGCTGGGGTGATCAAATGAAGATGGCCACCAGTAAATACTTGCTGACTGTCAGAAAGGCATGTTAATTTTCTTGATGAGCAAAACATGGTTTTTGTACCTCTCTTGGTTTTGATATCATCATTATAATTAGACCCATAGTAAAAAATGAGTAATTATGCACGACATAGACAGGCAATTATTCATATCATACATGGACACTATTGGACAGTGTACATAAAATTTCAATAGATTAGATACTGATCATTGCCATCATAGACACTAATTCACCAGTCCCTTTGGGACTTTGATTTTCTACTATGTCTCGGCACATACATGCCATATGATTGCTTTAGTAGTAGCTAACATCAATACTAGAATTATGTCACCTTGATCTATATTTTCCACAGCAATGAATTTGACTTAATTGTCACTTTGTTCCATAATTTCAGCTATGTTTAAACAAATTAGATCTTTAGTAAATTCAATCAGGGCCCCGCCACATAGTGGCGGACGACCTATAGTAACTGCTCTGTCCGTCCGTCCGCCCATAACAAAGTCTTGTCCGGGCTATAACTTTTTTGTCTTTTGAGATAGGCTTTTTGTCTCGCCTGCGAAGAAAGTCGCTGAAAGCGAGACATAGGTATAGCAATCCGGCGGCGGCGTAAACTCTTTTCTAAAACCTTCATAACTTTTCAAGGGTAATACATACAAACATCATCTTTGGTCCACAACACCACCAAGTGATGACCTTTCTTGCAGCATATATTTTGGATGACCTTGACCTTGTTTTCATGGTTCAATAAGCACATAAACATTGCAACATAGTTTCACATTCAAGTCCTTTTCTCAGGAACTATAATACCTAGACTTGTCATATTTGGTCTATAGTGAGATCTATATGGGTACACGGCAGTCTGACACCTGTCGTGTTGCCTTGACCTCAATTGCATGGTTCAGTGAACTTAGAAAATCTGCGACATAGTTTCACATTCAAGTCCTTTTCTCAGTAACTGTTACACCTAGACCCGTCATATTTTGTTTGTAGGGAGATCTATATGGGTACACGCCAGTCTGACACCTGTCATGTTTCTTTGACCTCAATTTCATGGTTCAGTGACTTTGTTAAATTTTTACATTCAAGTCTATTTCTCAGCAACTGTAGCCTCTAGACTCACAATATTTGTCCTATAGCAAGATTTATTTGGATATATGACAGTCTGACATTTGTCATGTAACCTTGACCTCAATTACATGGTTCAGTGATTTTTGTACTTTTAAGTCTATATTTCAGCAACTGTTCCACTTATCATAAATCACAAGTGTGGACTCATCATATTTGATTAATAGCAATGTCTTAATGGATACATGTCAGTCTGACACTAGTTTAGTAACATTGACCTTTATATCATGGTTCAGTGACTTTGCTATTTTTTTCTACATTCAAGTCTGTTTCTCTGCTATTTGAATAGCTAAGGAAATTTATCCTAAATCTGCATGATTGTGTATATAATCTTGATAAAAAAGTATTTCATGATGTCATAAAAGTATCGACCTTGCTAATTAAGTTTCACACAAATATCACAAAGTGATATAGACTTCAATCTAAATTCATATATTTTGGAAAGTTTTAAAGTAAGAAATTCTACTATTTTGGACATTCAATTAATTTAGGAATATTTGGACAGTTTGAGGTATTATTTGGACAATTTATGATTAACATATTTTAATTAGTTACTTGTATTGCAACTACAATTTACAGACCAGAGTTAATCAGATTAGTGACACCTTTTACTTATTGTTTGAGACTATTTTAAGAGACAATATTATTGAAATTATCAAAGTTAATTTAATTACTCAAAAGTGCTAATCTACTTTTATATCCATTATTGTAACACCTGTTCATACTTGTCATATTAATTGAGCATTGTCTGTTATGTATATATTTGATTGTAAAATATCATTTAGGAGAACAAGTAAAGCATCGAAAATCTAGTGTTACTTTGTTAGTTGGAGCTAGACATAATGCTAGTATTGGTCCGGCTACTGTTGGAGTTTACAATTTGTTAAACAATATCCCAACAACAACAGCTAGTTCCCTATTTGACCAAAACACCTTGTTCATACAAATATAAGAACTAAATTGATCGACAATAGCCCCTGGCAAATTGTGAGGTGTGCTTAATACGTATTGAAACTGTTAATGCATGACTTTACAATATAAATGTGTAATTATTATAAGTTCAATTTTGTGGATGGACTTTACCATAAATTTCAATTAGCATAATTGGATTGATAGAACTATAAAAAGGATAAGTATATATTTAATCATTGTTTCTAATTGTTATACTATTTAAAACACATATTTTTATACGACCGCAAAAATTTTGCGGTCGTATTATGGTATGGCGCTGGCGTCGGCGTCGGCGTCGGCGTCTGTGGACAGCATAACTTTAGTTCTAGTGAACGGATTGTTATCAAATTTTAGTATGATGTTTGTTGGCACAAGCTTAAGCCCGGGTTTTAATTTCGCGTTCCCTGCCCAACCTGTTTTTGAAAAAGAGGCAAAAAAGGGGCCAAAAAGGGGTAAAATTAGGTATTTTCGTGTCTGTGGACAGCATAACTTTGGTTCTAGTGGATGGATTGTTTTCAAATCATAGTATGATGTTTCTTGGAACATTCTTGAAAAACGTTTTTTTCCTTTAGGTTTTTGCCCCACCCATTTCAGAATTAGGGGCCAAAAAAGGGTTAAATGAGGTGTTTTCACATATTTGACTGTAGAATCTTTATTATTTATTGGATTTTGATGGGGTTTGTTTCAGTGTGCTCCTGAGAAAATTTCCAATCTGTAGTATGCCAACGGATTTCACGTAGCATGTACCACTCACGAGATAAATGGGGCCCAACAGGGGCAAATCTCAAAAATATATATTTTTTTATTTTAAGTCCGATTTTGATGCAGTTTTTTTCAATGGATTCCTTATGAAAAATTAACATAGCGCTCTGCTATTAGATTTTTGGTAACTTGTTTCCTTACCCAGCTATGAGGGGCCAAAGGGGGCCAAAATCATAAATTTACAGATAA
>MJUU01035969.1:24308-41230 GCA_002080025.1 Modiolus philippinarum
TTTTTTTCAAAAATCTTCTCCTCTGAAACCACTGGGCCAATTTAATCCAAACTTGGCCTGGGTCTTCACCAGGGTATGTAGTTTAAAAAATGTGTTTGGTTAGTTCGAGGACCAAACAACATGGCTGCTGTTACTAAAAATAGAACATAGGGGTAAATTGCTGTTTTTGGCAAATAACTCAAAAACCGTTGCAGATATCAAAAATCTGACACGTGGTAAAATTGTTCAGAATGACGAGATCTATCTGCCCTGCAATTTTGAACAAAATCAGAAAACCCGTCTCAGAGTTGCAGCCCTTTTTCCGTAAAATTTTCAAAATTAATGCATTTTTTTTTTTATTTCAAAAACTGTAACAGATAGAGGTGAAGTGTGAATTGCAAAAATGTTCAGCATATCAAGGTCTACATACTCTGAAATTTTTAAGAAAATCCAACTGCCTGTGTTGTAGTTATTGACTCTTTTTCACCCATTTTTTTTTTTTCAATGCCATATGGTTATGAGTTATTTCCCTTTAAATTCTGTGTTCAAATCTTCTTTATTTTACTTTTCTCTTTTAAGTTTAAGAGAAATTCCCTGTTATCACTTTATTAAAAATAATTATTTGTTCCATAATCAAGAGCAAAAAAGTGTTTTTATACAAACTTTTACATTTTTTTGCAAAAATACTTTCATAAACTATACTTATTTCACAAATTAATAATAATTGTATATAGTTGTAAATTGTTTCATGAGGTAAAGTATGTTTGCCAACCATGCAAATGTCTCTTCCAGTTAAATATTGAAATAGCACCAGAGCTATTATGCCTGCATAACCTTGTATCTGACCTGCATGGCTATGCCATGGTGATCTTCTTGCCATTACTGTGTCAGTGGTCCATCTGTCGTAAACTTTTCATTCAAATATCTTCTTCTCTTCTCTGAAACAGCTTGGGCCAAATGGAACCAAACTTGGGCACAATGGTCCTTAGGTGGCCCCTTTTAAAAAAAATGTCTGGCAAGTCCGTATCATATCCAAGATGGCCGCCAGCAGGGAACGTGGTTTAACATTGGACCCTATGGGAAAGCATTCAAAGATCTTCTCTGAAACCACTGCGTCAATTGGAACCAAACTTGGTCACAATAGTCCTGCGGTGGTCCCCTTTAAAAATTTTGTCCAGCAAGTCTGCACGTCATCCAAGATGGCCGCCAGCGGGGAACTTTGTCCAAAATTGGACAATCTTGCAAAAATCTTCTCTGAAAATACTGGGCCAATTGGAACCAAACTTAGTCACAATTGTCCTTACGTGGCCCCTTTTAAAAATTGTGTTCAGCAAGTCCACATCATATCCTAGATGGCCGCCAGGAGGGAATATGTTTTTAACATTGGACCCCATAGGGAAACATATTCAAAGATCTTCTCCTCTGAAAGTACATGGCCAATTGGAATCATACTTAGTCACAATGGTCCTTACTTGGTCCCCTTCATAAAATGTGTCTGGCATGTCCGCATAGCATCTAAGATGGCAGTCAGCAGGGAACATTGTTTAACCTTGGACTCCATGGGAAATCATTTAAAGATCTCCTCTGAAAATACTATGCCAATTGGAACCAAAGTGAGACACAATGATCCTAACATGGTCTTCAAGAAAAGTGACAGTTGGTCTACGCCCCATCGAAAATAGCTGCCTGTGGGGAACATAGTTTAATTTGGGATCATATAACATAGCAAACTTCAAAATGAGACCCTTAAACAGTCAATAAACAAATTTGAAAATGAGAACCTTAAACGTTGTGATAATTTTGACTTATTGTGTCAGCCATGACCCAGGTGAGCGATACAGGCTCTTGAGAGCCTCTTGTTTTTGAGGAAAATCGCAAAATGATTTTTGGGAAAGAACTTTGTTTTTATATCAAAAAGTGCATATTTTTGAGAATTAGCTCTATGTCGTATGATAACTTAAGATTATCTTCAAGGATTTGAAGGATTTTGATAGTCAAGGTTGTTCTTGACCAAAGGAAGCTCCCTTTCATTTTTGAGGAAAATCGAAAAATGATTTTTGGGAAAAAACTTTGTTTTTATATGAAAAAGTGCATATTTTGAGAATTAGCTCTATGTCGTATGATAACTTAAGATTGCCTCCAGGGATTTGGATGATTTTGATACTCAAGGCTGTTCTTGACCAAAGAAAGCTCCCTTTTTATTTTGAGGAAAATTGGAAAATTATTTTTGGGAAAAAACTTTGTTTTTATATGAAAAAGTGCATATTTTGAGAATTAACTCTTATGTCTTATGATAACTTAAGATTGCCCTCAGGGATTTGAATAATTTTGATACTCAAAGTTGAACTTGACCAAAGGAAGCTCCCTTTCGTTTTTGAGGAAAATTCGAAAAACAATTTTGAGGGAAAAACTTTGTTTTTTTTGTTGTTGAAAAAGTGCATATTTTGAGAATTAGCTCTATGTCGTACAATAAATTAAGATTGCTTTCAGGAATTTATATGATTTAGATACACAAGGTTAATTGGTCTTGACCAAAGGAGGCTCTCTTCTGTTTTTGAGGAAAATCCGAAAACATTTTTTGGGGAAAAACTTAGTTGAGAATAAGTTCTTTGTTGTATGATAGCTTGAAATGACCTTCACAGATTTTTATAAGTTTTATGCACAGTGTTGGACTTGAACAAAGGAAGGTACCTTATGATTTTAAGGAGATTCATAAAACATTTTTTTGGGAAAAAAATTAGTTTAAATATGAAAAAATTAATATTTTGAGAATTAGCTCTGTCGTTTGATATATAACTTGAAATGACCTTCATATATTTTTTCAATGTTTTGCAGATGAGACATAAGTTGTCAAAACAGCCATATACAGAAACTACATGTATATTTACAATAACTTAGGATTTTTTTATCTATGTTTTTTCCCCAAATTTTTTTTATGATTTCTTTGAATTCCACAATCTGGTTTTGGGACACACAAGGGGGCGGGGCCCTTTCTGACCTTGTCAGTATTCTAGTTTGTTTGTATTCTTCTGTTATTCTTCTTCAGTATTTCAACATGTTCAAATTAATTTGTTATTATTAGTTAGTAAATGGTTTTAACTAGCCATAAAGACTTATTGTTAAATACCTATTTTTGTGAAATAGAAAATTTTCTTCCAATTGACTCAGATTTCTGTCTCACTAGTTACTAAGGTTTAAGTTATTCTTTTACATTCAAGGTAATGAAAAAAGATTGATACTTGGGGTATCTGCCAAAGAATCATCCCTCGATCACTATCAGCGGTTGACTGCATCTTGACAAAAGCAACATGCATCCCTCATCCCTCATATTCTAGCCGTAGCACTGAGTATAGAACATAATTAAACATTGACCCCCCCCCCCCCAATAGGATGCAGTCAAACACTTTCCCATCTGGAAATTTCAGGACCCTCCCAGGATGGCCTCTACCATGAAATATTAAAGCAAATTAGCATTGAACCTTTTCTTATATAATGTGAAATTATTCAAATGATATGCCTAGGTACTGGACCTCCTCATCAATATGAAATTCTTGTTATACTGGTTTTGTATATAGATCAATACATGTACAATTAAAGAGATATAGAGTAAATGAACATGGGACAAAATCCCTATAAATAAAGACAAAATCCCTATAAATCCCTATGGCCTTTTCTGTTTTAGGACAGTTATCAACTGGGGTCCCCATATTAGCAGGAGTCATGGGATGATTACATACCTTATATGGTCTTGATCTGTCTATTACATATTTCCAATTAGATTATGGATCAAACACGGGCTGATAACTCTTTATATTTGAGATTTTGCTAGGTCAAGGGGTTAGCGTTGGGTCACATAGCAAGGTCAACTAGAAAACAAGAAAATTCAGTAGAATATAACAGTTACCATCTTGGATAATGTGTGACAAAGCGGTTTCTCTCCCCTCGAAATTTAGGTCACTCTTGAGCAAGCTCTCGGGTGACCTTAATATCTGGGGAAGAGAAACTGCTGGGTCACACACTATCTATGGTAGTAATTTAATAAGGTTGATATTGGTAACTTTCTTGCCGCTTTATTAGCTCACCGGACTCAAAGGGTCAGTGTTAGCTTTTGCCATCACTTGGTGTCCGTTTACCATCCATCGTTTGTTAAACTTTTCACATTTTTGTCTCGCCTGCGACGAAAGTCGCGAAAGCGAGACATAGCGATCCAAAATTCGGTCGTCGTGTCGGCGTGGTCAGCGATGTCAACATTTATTTTAACCCTGTGGTTAAAGTTTTCTAAACATCAATATCTTCATCAAATCATTATTGAATCATTTTAAATTTGGACAGAAGCAAGAAAATAGTCTGAAAATTACCTCTAGCTGAAAAATTTCAAAATTTTTTTTTTAGTTTTTCCGTATTTGGACTTAGTTTTTTTGCGTTAGAAATTTGTTTTAACCCTGTGGTTAAAGTTTTTTAGAAGTCAAATTAAGTTATTAAATCTTATTGGAATTTCACAAAAAGTGGTCAAAAGTTAGATGATGGTCAGAAAATAACCTCTAGCTGAAAAAATAGAATTTTTTTCCCCTAGTTTTTCTGTATTTTTTCCAAATTTGGACTTAGTTTTTTTCTATAAAATTTCAATGTTAGTTGTTAAGAAGTAGAATAGAGTCTTTGTTCTTAATAGAATTACATTTACATTGACATTTCTGCATATAATGCACAGTTGTGTAACAGGCTGTTGGAATTTTGATTCCAGTTCCAACTTTGGTAAACTTCCTGAAAATGTCAAAGACCAATAATTTTTGAAAATTTTGCATCTAATTTTAAATTTTAACAATGTTTTAGAATCAAACATAATTTTTAACACTAAGGAATTAAATAACATGGTTCCAACTTTGGTAAATTTCCTGAAACTCTTCAAGACAAGCTGTTTTTAGAAATTCTTCTATCAACTATGCTTTTTAAATAAATTTAATCAAACAAACATTTTTAATAAAAAAATTGCAGTTTTTGATTCCAATTTTGGTTTACATTCCTGGAACTCTCAAAGACCTGTTATTTTTTGGAATTGTACCTAACAACCATAACTTTTTCAGTTCCTTTCAGTCATAATGATCTTTTCAAAAGTCAAATTACAAAAATCTTTGATTCTTATTTTGGTAAAGGAGTAGAGCCACAAAGGACCAAAAATGGCCCAGTATTTTGATCAAAATTGAATTGTCACATATTAATGTTAATAGGTCACCATTTCCATCCATATGTATCGAACGTTTCGTATGTGTTTCGTACTCGCATTTCGATGACGTCATAATGGGTTATGACGTTTGCCGTTTACGCAAGTATGGAGATTTTTAGAAAAATCGGTATATTTCCAACATATTTTCTCAAATTTCAGTTTGGCCACACCCTTCGACCAAAATATTTTTATTCTCAATGAATGGAAAAACAATAGTAAAAGTAAATTCCAATGACTATATTTTGGTCGAAGGCTGTGGCCACTTCCAAAATTTAACTTTTTGCAACTTCCAGGAACGGCAGAACACACAAGAAAGTAAATTTTGTATCATTGTGGCAGTCGTTTAACCGAAAACTCCAGATAGATAGCATCGAAAAAAATGTGTTTATTCCTTCAAAATACGAAGTGTCAAATGATTAAATGAAATTCGATTCTAAAATGTGGTTTTTAAAGAAAATCTATCTGCGTTTTTATGTATATTTCTTCTCTAACTTAGGAGAGTAATTTGTAATGAATGTCGCCATCGACAATATGTGCCGTAACAGTCCCATGTTTTCATTTTTCCTGTTTACCAATTTAGTACATTTTTCTTATTTATATATATATGGAACCCACGTGTGATGGAACCATTTTTGTCACGCTTTTCTATTATATATCACAGCTACTTTATTTTTAGTGTGGCTATATTAAAACTATATGTATACACGTGTGTACATAGTAAAATTTCGATTGACTGTATGTATAACAAATTTAATTTGGTTATGCGATATCGGAACGAACCGAGCTTATGTATGCAGAAATTCTGAGACTGAATAAATAAAATATACTTTAGATTACATATTCAAAATCAAATGGAATCTAACATTTTCTTATACATAATATGAGGTCTATTACGGGCGAAAGATAAGTTCCAATTAATATTAATTGTCAGTTACCGGCTCAGAGTAGAATTGGAATATATCTATGCGTTTGCACTAACCAATGATAAAGTAACCCCCCTAAAGAGCATACTTGTAAAGACACATCATTTTAAACTCGTGCATTCTCGACTTGATGTTTCTACAAATCCGCCAGACCGATTCTAAAGATACTTGGTCATTACCAGTTTCTATCGAATATACTGTCGACAGCTAAAAAATCAAGATTACTTGCTAAATCCACATAGAAATAGTGGGTACGATGCTGGTTTTGTAACGCAACAGTATAATTTCCAACAGGAATAACGACTTAAATGCTTTGTTTTGGGTCGTTTTAACCTGGATATGGGATGTTGTCTCCTTGACATTTACCCCATTTCCTTTCTTTTTCATAAGCTTATTGAGCCGAAACCACGAGCATTTTCGCACAAGATTGCCCGTTGCTATGGCAACATTATTACAGTTTTCAAGAATTCTACCACTTAACTTGTTATTAAATCATTTGTAAACCTTTCACCCATTTTTAGTTTATCAGCATACATGTTTTGCGAGAAAATATTTATGAAATAACATTTTTAATATATCTTTTTGGGTAATAAAATAGCAGTTACTATGGCAACGAGAGAACCAATTACATAAATATAAATATTTGTCATTTATGTTCAAAACAATTGAAATACATTGTATATAGCAATATATTCGACGTATGTAGTTTTGTAACAGTTCAATTTGACGGAAAGAAGAGAAATCAAGGTGTAGATGCAAACTATAAAAAAGTCGTTGCCATGGCAACAGATTATGTTCATTTGGGAGATTGAAGTTATTTTTGTGCAAATAATAGTGTCCTCTTTAAAAAACACAAATACTGTCAAGATCTGACATTAGGCCGATTTTAGCCCTTCGTGGCTCTACTCCTTTCCTGAAACTCTCAAAGACCTGTTATTTTTTTTTGAATTCTACCAAGCACCCTCAACTTTTTCAGTTCCTTTCAGTTGTAATGATCATTTTCAAAAGTCAAATTGCAAAAATCTTTGATTCTTATTAATTTTTGGTAAATTTCCTGAAACTCTCAAAGACCTGTTATTTTTTGGAATTCTACCTAGCATCGATATCTTTTTCAATTCCTTACAGTTATAATGATCATTTTCAAAACTCAAATTGCAAAAATCTTTGATTCTTATTTTGGTACATTTTCTGCAACTCTCAAAGACCCGTTTTTAGCTCGTCGGGACGAATGTCTGGAGAGCTATTGTCATACCCCCGGTGTCGGCGTCAGCAAAACTTTAACCTGGCTTGTGGAATTGAGACCTGAATAGCTAGGATGTTGATATTTGTTATGTGACTTCCTTATGATGAGAGCTTTCTTCTGATACCATACTTGTAGACATTTTAACCTTGACTTTGCCCTGAGGGGAATTTGTAAAAAACTTTAACCTTGCCTCTAGAAGGTATGCCTTTAGTGGTAGGGTGTTTATATTTGGTATGTAACTTCCTTATGGTGATAGCTTTCTAGTGGTACCATATTTGTAGACATTTTGACCTTGACCTTGCCCTGAGGGCAATTTTTTAAAAACTTTTACTTTGTTTCTAGAATTAAGTTGTTTAGTGGTGGGGTCTTCATATTTGGTATGTGATATTCTTTTGATGAGAGCTTTCTAATGGTACCATATTTGTAGACATTTTGACCTTGACCTTGCCCTGAGGGTATTTTTTAAAGACTTTAACTTTGCTTCTAGAATTAAGTTGTTTAGTGATAGAATGTTTATATTTGATATGTGACTTTCTTGTGAAGAAAGCTTTCTATTACTTCAAATTTATTGTGCATTGAGGTTACTGGAATCCCCGGCGAGCTATGTTGTCTTCTGGAAACTCTTGTTTTGGAATTCTACCTAGCAACCATATCTTTTTCAATTCCTTACAGTAGGAGTAAATTATAATGACAATGTAGTGAGCGGGCGAGACATTAGGTTCAGTGGAACCTTTACAAATATTTAGCTCACCTCACGAAGTGAGGGGGCTTATGTGATACCCCGAGCATCCGTGTCCGCTTTGGCATCCTGTTAGGAAGAATGGTTAAAGTCCATACGTGCTTACTGATATGTCCCACATCAACCATATTGGTATGTATGGTGCATTTGGGGATGTCAACAACAATGCATGCTTCGGATGCTGACTCTGACCTATATTTTACGCATGAGCGACTTGGTTAGGTAGAATGGTTAAAGTCCATTCCCGCTTACTGACATGGCCCACATCAACCATATTGGTATGTATGATGCATTTGGGGATGAAAACAACAATGCATGCTTCGGATGCTGACTCTGACCTATATTTTACGCATGAGTGACATGGTTAGGTAAAATGGTTAAAGTCCTTTCCCGCTTACTGACATGTCCTACATCAACCATATTGGTATGTATGATGCATTTGGGGATGACATCAACAATGCATGCTTCGGATGCTGACTATGACCTATATTTTACGCATGAGCGACTTGGTTAAGTAGAATGGTTAAAGTCCATTCCTGCTTCCTGACATGTCTGACATCAGCCATATTGGTATGTATGATGCATTTGGGGATGACAACAACAATGCATGCTTCAGATGCTGACTCTGACCTAAATTTTACGCATGAGCGACTTGGTTAGGTAGAGCGGTTAAAGTCCATTCCTGCTTACTGGCATGTCCCACATCAACCATATTGGTACGTATGATGCATTTTGGGATGAAAACAACAATGCATGTTTCGGATGCTGACTCTGACCTATATTTTACGCATGAATGAATCCGTTACAAAGAATAATTATAATCCATTCCTGTTTACTGACATGTTTAAATGTGACAAGGCTGCGCAACGAGGTGAGCTTAGCTGGCTGTGGCTGCTTTCTATGTTTAGCTTCTCCTCTGAAACCACTGAAGCGAATTCAACCAAACTTTACAGGAATGATGTACTAAAGGTCCTTTACAAAGATTGCCCATTTCGTTCCAATCCAATAAAAAACATGGCTGCCAGCGCGGAACTAAGGTTTAACATGGAGCCTATTGGGAAAAATCAAATTTTCATCTTCTCCTCTGAAATGGTTGAAGTAAATTTAACCAAACTTTACAGGAATGATGTACTATTGGTCCTTTACTAAGATTGCAAATTTTGTTCCGATCCGTTAAAAACATGGCTGACAGCACATAACATAGTTTAACATTGGAGCCTATGAGAAAATCACATTTTCATCTTCTCCTTTGAAACCTCTTTCATAAGTAAATTCAACCAAACTTTACAGGAAACATGTACTAAAGGTGCTTTACAAAGATTGCTCATTCCATTCTGATCGGATGAAAAACATGACTGCCAGCACTGAACATAGTTTAACATTGGACCCTAAGGGAAAATCAGAAAATCACATTTTTAGCTCACCTGACCCAAAGGGTCAGTGTGAGCTATTGCCATCACTTGGCGTCTGTCGTCCGCCCGTCCGTCCATCCGTTAAACTTTTCACATATTCATCTTCTCCGCTGAAACCACTGAAGCAAATTTAACCAAACTTTACAGGAATGATGTATGGAAGGTCCTTTACAAAGATTGCTCATTTCGTTCCGCCAGCCAGCGCGGAACTTAGGTTTAACATTGGACCCTATGGGAAAAATCACATTTTCATCTTCTGCTCTGAAAAGGCTGAAGCAAATTGAACCAAACTTTACAGGAGTGATGTACTAAAGGTCCTTAACAAAGATGGCACATTTCGTTCCGATCCGACGAAAAACATGGCCGCCAGCCCGGAACATGGTTTAACATAGGACCCTATTGAAAAATCACATTTTCATCTACTCCTCTGAAATAACAGAAGCAAATTCAATCAAACTTTACAGGAATGATGTATGGAAGGTCCTTTACAAAGATTGCCCATTTTGTTCCCATCAGATAAAAAACATGGCCGCCAGTGTGGAACTTAGTTTTAACATTGGACCCTTTTGGAAAAATCACATTTTCATCTTTTCCTTTGAAACTGCAGAAGCAAATTCAACCAAACTTTACAGGAAGGATGAATAGATGGTCCTTAACAAAGAGTGCTCATTTCTTTACAATCCGTTAGAAAACATGGCCGCCAGCACGGAACATAGTTTATCATTGGACCCTATGGGAAAATCACATTTTCATCTACTCTTCTGAAACCACTGAAGCAAATTCAACCTAACTTTACAGGAATGATGACTGAAGGTACTTTACAAAAATTGCACATTTCATTTCAATCCGACAAAAAACATTGCCTCAAGTGCAGAACATAGTTTAATATTGGAGCCCAGTATGAGAAAACCATCCTTTTCATCATCTTCTCTCAAAACAATTAAATCAAATTATACTAAATGTATAGAAGGTCCTTTGCAAAAATTACTCATTTCAATAGGATCAGACAAAACACACGGGTGCTAATTGAAAACATACCTAAACACCCTACCCCATTGGTAAAAAACATGATCATTTTTGGTCATGCATGGCATAGAAGCGTTTTGTCAGTTGAGCGACACAGGCTCAGTCTCTGAGCCTCTAGTTATCTTCTCCTCTGAAACCGCTGTAGCAAATTTAATCCAACTTTGTAGGACTGATGTACTAAAGTTCCTTAACAAAGATTGCTCATTTTGTGCTTATTTGACGAAAAAACATGGCAGCCCGCACAGAACTTAGGTTTTACATTGGACTTTATGGGAAAATTTCACATTTTCATCATCTTCTCTGAAACTGTTGAAGCAAATTGTATTAGAATGATGTATAGAAGGTCCTTTGCAAAGTTTACTCATTCCAATAGGACAAAAAACACAAGTGCTAATAGAGAACATAGCTAAACATTAGACCTCCATTTGGTAAAAAAAATCAATTTTTGGTCATGCATGGCAGAGAAGTATTTTGTCTGGTGAGCGATACAGGCTCAGTCTATGAGCCTCTAGTTACATATGCAAAACACAAAATATTTGTCCTAAATACATGTATGTAATTTACACATATTAATATTGTCATTCTTTTAATGTATACAAATGTTTACTTGCAGGATGATTTTTCAAGAGCTTTACATTTAATACTTGCAAATCCAAAGTGGTCTATCAGGTAATTTTTTTTAACAAGGATAAAATAAGAAGTTGTTTTCTTGTATGTTTCTATCTTTTTGGAATGCAAGTATAATTGCCAAGGATATAACTTAATTGGCAAGTAAAACAATTCCAATGTAATTCTAGTATATTAGAATTGCAGAGGAGGAGAAAAGGATATTGTGTATTTTTGAATGAAAATTTTGTTTCAAACTTTATGACCATCACAGGAGATTGGGGAAAGTATAAAATGATGAATAGACCATTACTTACTTACTTTTAACAAAGTTGACATAATTTACATTGAAGATAAAACATTTACATACTTTGACAACCATGGTTATGGTGACCTCATAAAATGGACATCTGCAGACAATAAATTTACAATAATTTTGTAATTTGTTATTTTTTACCGCGGGGCTAATGCCTCTGCTGGTAGACTTTTAGTCGCTGAAGGTATTCACCAGCCTTGTAGTCAATACTTACCTTCTTACTCCAAAACCAATTTTAGTTGGGGAAGTTGCAAAAGCTAAATTTAAAAAAAAATTGTTTAAAACTAAGGAGTATCTACATTGTGCATAGATGTTTTTTGATTATTTTGGTTTTTCTAAGATCTATATGTAATTGGTTATTCATACTCTGACAGCATTTGCATATATATATGTTTATTGTTGTCCAAATGTTTTGATCTGCACTTAAAAGACAGAAGTTGTTCAAATTGCAACTGCAAACACTAGTAATGTAATGTATATTAGGAATGTGTCCTTCTATTTAAATGGTTATATTCAAGCTTTTGGTCAGGCCCATTGCAGAGCATCATTGATATTTTTATTTTAACATGACTCCTATTAATCATTAACATCAGACTTCATGCATGCACAAACAGTGTTGAAAAAGTGCAACACAGAACACCACATTTTTAAACTTTTTCTTTAATGAGGGAAATAATTTAAAAATATTTGATAAAATAATTATCTTGAAAACTAGTCCATTCAGTGTTTTTCAGAAACATTTCAAAGAATATACTATATATAGGGAATTATGCAAACATACTTAATGTTTAGCTTTCATTCAAAATCACTGAGAGATTTATCTTATTTTCTGATATTTAAGAGCGATTCACTTCAGCTCTCCATTGATCTAAAAAAATATTTACCGGAAAAGGGAGCTAATTTACCAGCAAAGTGATGTTTGATATTTGTCAATTTATTATGACATCATAGTGTAATGGCACACATCCCACTCTTGTTTCACAATATGTGCCAATTGAATGTGCAGTGTATTGGTGTCAATCTGCTATAAGTCAGATTTAAATTGACAGTAGTAAATTAATATCTATGTTGTATGAATTAATTTTATCCAGTTTATTTCTTCTATACAAGATCTTATTCTGTTTAGGTTATATGACAGTAATACTCAGCTGATGCCATACTCTTCTGAGAAGGGGTTTAGTATTGATAGTGTAAAATTATTAGAGGTTGATAGAGACAAGTCTATTGTAGAAAGACTCTGGGATTCTGCATACAGAATCTTTATTGGATTTGTACTTTTATTATGTTGTAAGTATTAATGAAGTGCTGTACTGTAATCTACAGTGAAACCTGTCTAAACTGATCTTGTTTTGACAGTACATTCAGACAGATTTTTGATTTACTAAATGTGAGATATTGCTTCAATTTACACCTCTGTCCAACCAAAATTTTTCAAAGATTTTCTCCCCTGAGACCTCAATTAGAACAAAACTTGGTCACAATAATCCTTTAATAAAATATGTCTGGCATTTCATTACTCAACCAAAGATGCCGTCCAGCTAGAACATAATTTAACTTCTGACTATCGAAACACACATATAAAAAAATTCTCAGAATTTGGAATTGAAATATGACTTTTCATTTATTCCATCTGCACAGATTATCTTGTTAGTGCAACTTTTCTTAAACCACTGAAAGGATTTTGATGAAACTTTACACAAAGGAAGGACACTGTACTATATGGAGATATGCATGATAAAATTTAATTTCTGACCAAATCTGCACAGGGGAGATAATTCGACTTTGACATTTTATTGATTCCTTCTGCAAGATCTTTTGGACTTAGTCAATTTTTCAAAGAAATAATTCAAGGGGAAAATATTGTGCTACAAAGCTGTGGAAAGAAATTTCTAGAACGTTTTGATTTTTGTGTAAAATTTCGAAGAGGCCAAAAAGGGGTGAGTTTTATTTTTTTCTGATTTCGACAGAATATTTTCAATGGAACCCCTGTGAAAAGTTATTTCTTTAGAATTTTGTCATTGAGTACTGGTACACTTTATTTGTAATGCCTCCAAAACGTCAATTTCTCCACACCCACCTTCAATTGAACATGCCATATTATTCAGGGTTCAATAAGCAGGGGGTATATCAGGCTGCCATTTGGCTACAACTCTTTTTTTGGGGGGGGGGGGCAAAATAAAAATATTGTTTGTTTCCCCTCTCCCGACCGACTGAGAGAAAACCCTGCCGATCTGAAAGTTTTTATCCCATTTTCTTGGCGATGTTTAGCTCACCTGGCCAAAGGCCATGTGAGCTTTTGCCATCACTTGGCGTCCGTTGTCCATCGTTGTTGTCCGTAAACTTTTCACATTTTTGCTATTTCCTCTGAAATCACTGGACCAATTTCAACCAAATTCACAGGAATGATGTATGGAAGGTCCTTTACTTAGTTTGCCGAAATTTTTCCAATTCGCCAAAAAACATGGCCGCCAGCGCTGAACTTAGATTTAACATTGGACCCTATGGGAAAAAGCGTATATTTGCTGTCTCCTCTGAAGTTACTGAAGCAAATTGAACCAAACTTTACAGGAATGATGTATGGAAGATCTTTTACTTAGTTTGCCGAAATTTTTTCGATCCGTGAAAAAACATGGCCGCCAGCGCAGAACATAGTTTAACATGGGACCCTATGGGAAAAGCATATATTTGCTATCTCCTCTGAAACCACTGGACCAATTTCAACCAAACTTTACAGGAATGATGTATTGAAGGTCCTTCAAAAAGATTGCCGAAATTTTTCCAATCCGCCAAAAAACATGGCTGCTAGGGTCAAACAAAGTTTAACATGGGAACCTATGGGAAAATGCACATTTTGGCTATCTCTTCTGAAACAACTGATCAAAACTGAACCAAACTTTACAGGAATGATGTATAGAAGATCCTTTACTTAGATTGCTGAAATTTTTCTGATCCGCCAAAAAACATGGCCGCAAGCGCAGATCATAGTTTAACATGGGACCCTATGGGAAAGGCATATATTTGCTATCTTCTTTAAAGCTACTGAAGCAATTGAACCAAACTTTACAGGAATGATCTATGGAAGGTCTTTAACTTAACTTTGCTGAAATTTTTTCGATCCACCAAAAAACCTGGCCGCCAGCGCAGGACATAGTTTATGTTATAACATTGGAACCTATGGCATACATTTGCTATCTCCTCTAAAGCTTCTTTAGCAAATTGAAGCAAACTTTACAGGCATGATGTATGGAAAGTCCTTGATTGCTCATTTCCCTCTGATCTGACAAAAACGTGGCCGCAAGGTAGGTACTTAGGTTAAACATTTGAACCTATGGAAAATTAATTATTTTCATCTTTTTCTCTGAAGCCACTGAAGCAAATTCAACCAAACTTTACAAGAATGATATACGAAACAGGTCCTTTATAAAGATTGCTCATTTTGGTCAGATCTGACTAAAAACATTGCCACCAGCATGGAAAAATAGTTTAACATTGGACCCTAAGAGAAAATCACATTTTGATGATCTCTGAAACCACTGAAGTCAATTCAACCAAACTATAGCTTAACATTAGACCCCAAGGGAAGAAACATCATTTTTGGTCATCATCATAGACATGGCTTGTGTTAGAAGTATTTGTCAGGTGAGCGATTCAGGCTCAGTCTCTGAGCCTCTAGTTTTTTTTAATTTCTGAAAAAATTTAGGGGTTATGTTCGGCTCCGGTCAGCATTTTTCTAAGACCGAAAGTTCATCAAAATTGATGAAAGTTTTCAATTTCCAAGTGAAAAATCTATCTGCTGTGTAAAAATTTCGTCTTCAAGAGGCGAAAAGAGAACTTGAAGTGGCGGAACACTCCTCTTATGTTCATCTGCAGTTGCAAAATGTTTCGCGGTAACTCAATATTTTGTGTGAAAACAGATGATACGAGTTTAAACATGATGAGACGTAGGAGTTCTCCATGACATACTCTTCTTTACACAAAACAGCATGGCTATCATTAATGGGAACTATAAATTTTGAACCAGACATTGCAGAATCAATCGAAATTGTTTAGAAATTTGGCAACCCACTGAAATATGTAACGTTCACTCTTACATGTAGATATGTTGCATGACCAATCCAGACAACAGGGCACTTGTTCTGCTCCAGAAAAATCTGCATTTACAGTCATTATGAATTCCTTCAATGCTATAAAAGCCCTTAAACTAAAGAATAAAGGGACAGCAATTTTCCCAGGGTAGTTTGCATGTCTGACATTGAAACAATGATTCTCAACAAGGGGAATGGTTCCCTCGGGATAAGGGTACCTTCTCCCATCTCTTTATTTTATTTTTAGCTCACCGGGACGAATGTCCGGAGAGCTATTGTCATCCCGTCGGCGTCGGCGTCGTCAGCTTAAACTTTAACCTTGCTTGTGAAATGGAGACCTTAAGAGTTGGGATGTAGATATTTAGTGTGTAGCTTTCTTCAATGAGAGCTTTCTTTTGGCACCATATTTGTAGACATTTTGACCTTGACCTTGCCCCTAGGGCAATATATAAAAAACTTTAACCTTGCCTCTAGAAGGCAGGCGTTTAGTGGTAGGGTGTTCATATTTGGTATGTGACTTGCTTATGAGGGCAATTTTTGAAAAACTTTAACCTTGCCTTTAGAAGGTAGGCTTTTAGTGGTATGGTGTTCATATTTGGTATGTGACTTCCTTATGATGAGAGCTTTCTAATGGTACCATATTTGTAAACATTTTGTCCTTGACCTTTCCCTGAGGGCAATTTTTGAAAAACTTTAACCTTGCCTCTAGAAGGCAGGCTTTTAGTGGTAGGGTGTTCATATTTGGTATGTAACTTCCTTATGATGACAGCTTTCTTCTGGTACCATACTGTTAGACATGTTGACCTTGACCTTGCCCTGAGGGCAATTTTTTAAAAACTTTAACTTTGCTTCTAGAATTAAGATGTTTAGTGGTAGGTCGCTCATATTTATATTTGTTATGTGACGTTCTTTTGATGAGAGCTTTCTAATGGTACCATATTTATAGACATTTTGACCTTGACCTTGCCCTGAGGGCAATTTTTTAAAAACTTTAATTTTGCTTTTAGAATTAGGGTGTTTATATTTCATATGTGACTTTCTTGTGAAGAAAGCTTTCTTTTGAATTTATTGTGCATTGAGGTTACTGGAATCCCCGGCGAGCTATGTTGTCTTCTGACAACTCTCCTTTTAAATACTTACCAGTCCTGAGTGAGAGTTAGGGGTTGAAAAGTGTGAAAATAAGAGGAACTCCTGCTCAATTGTTTTTTGATACAATGAAGAATTTGATTTTCATTTTCATCTGTCCAAGGGATTGGAGATTTCAGGGGCTTCATTAAATATTATAGTAGGAACCTTACTCATATTTTTTTGTAGGAAAGCAAGCATATTTTGATTTTTTTTAAGGAGGGCTTAGATGAAAGGTTCATCACGT